>CM069905.1:30823408-31080124 GCA_036172215.1 Camellia granthamiana | reverse complement strand
CTCCTAGATAGCTAATAATTCAAATAAAAATTACATTAAAAAAAAAAATTTGTCTCCTAATATACAGTTACTTCTTATAACAGAATTATGAATCTCAAACCCATCTCACAACATCACCTGAACTAGAGGCAAACAAAATTCATCTATCAAAAAAGGTGAGTATAATATTTGACATACAAACAAACCTTCAGGATAAAAGAGAAGCAAATATATTCAGCAAACATAAAAGGATAAAAGAGAAGCAAATGAGAAGCAACAAGGTTTTTCGAAACAAAGTAAGTTCAAGCTACACATGCATGTACAATTTGGTTAAATACATTTACAAACACCTTTCAGTCAAGACTATCTGAACTTCCATATTCAATCTAATTTTCATACAACAATTTGGTAAAGTGATATTCACTAATATAGTTGTTTGTGAGAGTCTTGGTGTAATTAACCCTAATAACAATGAGCAATATACTTACAAAAAAATTAAATGAACAACAACTAAGAAATTAGAATGGAAAGGTAAACTAGCAAGGGAAAAAGAAATGTTACTGTCAAAAGCACACGCTTCTTGGACATCCCTAACAGCAGCTTGTTCAACTATGTTCCTCACAAGAAACCTCTTGATAGCTTTGTCCTAATAAATAAAAAGATCCAAAACTAATATCAATAACAATTTCAATCACTAGCACAGCTAAAAAAATAATCATCCAACTGCTTCAATTAACCTAAATGTAAGTTTCAAACTCACTTGGGTTCTTCTCATCTTCAAACTTACCGAATAATGAACCATCAAGACTCCATGATATATGATTAACAGAGACATGTGGATCTTTGAGCAGACCAACCTGATTATAATTGAGTTGATGTAGAAATCATATCATTCACATGACAGCTGCTGATGTAGAGTTCATGGGAATCCTAGTAGAATTAGTGGCAGTAGTCATGGACAGCAACTTTGAACATATCATGGACACATACTCCTCCTTAAAGTAAAAAAGTGAAAAACATTATTTTTGATGAAAACTCAAGCTCAAAATAAATCACTAAGCAGGTCCTCAGCAAGGATTTTTGTACTAACATAGAACAAATGACAAATTGAGTTGATGTAGAAATCTGATTATAATTGAGTTGATGTAGAAATCATATCATTCACATGACATTAAACTGAGGTCTTGCTGGTTTTTGTGAAATAGTTAAGGAGGGGATATGTACCACAAATGTCTTTCAAAGTTAAACTGAGGTCTTGCTGGTTCTTGTTGATTTGCAATTAAATTCTTCTTTGAGGCATTTCATCAAACACCCTGTCCACCAAGGTTATTATATAAGAGCAACACAATATATATATACGCGTTTGATCAGCATGGAAGAGAAGGTGAAACCACATTTTCGCATACAATTTGATCAGATTGTTGAAGAAGAAGAAGAAGCCACATACACAGAAACCCCATAAAACCATTATTATTAAGATTGATTTACAGGAAACTCACCAAGGAGTAGTGGGCAATGTCAATCTGTTATGAGAAGCAGAAAACCAATATACTTGAGAAATACCTATTAATCACGAGATAGATGGTGGCGAGGCCGAGGCCCGCCGTGAAGGCCTTGAATGCCCAGCCCCCTGCTTTGTTCGCCTCGAATGGGGTCTCGAATTCCTGAGCTAGACCGTGAAGCTCGTTGTACGCTTCGCTCGCCCTCGTCTGCCGCTCTTCGTCCTCTGCCGCCGCTCGCCGTCGATCAAGAGAGAGGGAGAGAGGGGGGGGGGGGGAAGAAGAGATTAGGGATTTTTTTGGGTTGGAGATTAGGGATTTTTTGCCGGGGGGGTGTGTTATGCAAGCGGGAATGGGAAAAAAATAAAGGGGGGAGCGGGAATGGAAAAAACATAAAGGGGCGGGAATGTAAAATAAAAATAAAAATAAAAAAATAATTAAATAAATTTATTTTTTGTTAAAATATATATATTTTTTGTAGTTAATGAATTTTTTTTTAAAGTTATTAAGATTGAAAATTTATTTGTTTCATTTTTATTTTAATGAAAAAAAAATATTATTATTTTTTATTTTGTAGAAGTAGGGGTAATATATATTTTAATGAAAAATATTTTCTACTAAAATAAAAATTAATTTTCTGTAGTAAATGAAAAATATTTTTCTGCGGCCTTTTTTTTTTTTATTACTAAAAATCATGAACTAATTTTTTGTGGTAGAGGAAAAGGAGCGGCAGCAGTAGTGAAGGTGGTGGATAAGAGATGATAGTGGTGGTGGTGGTGATGGTGGTGGTGGTGGTGATGGTGATGGCGAAAGAGATTAGTGGTGAAGTTGTGGTAGTGGTAGTGTAAATGGAGTGGTAGGGGTGAAAGAGAGGTAATGGTAGTAGTAGTGGTGGTGGTGTAGTGGAGTGGTGGCGATAGTAGTAGTAATGGTAGTCGTAGAGGTGAAGTGGCGACAGTAGAAGTAATAGTGGCGGTGGAATGGTGTTTGCAGTAGTGGTGATTATTTCATTAGTACTGGTAATAATATTGTAAAATTTATTAAAATGATAAATAATTGGGATATTTTGTCTTTTATTTTTATGAATTTTGATTTATTCTTAATTTATTAGTGTTATTGAAATATGATGAAATAATAATTAATTTTTCAAAATTACCTTTTGATAGTATATTTTTTTAGAAATATCAATTGTTATAATTGTACTTTTTGTATTATTAATGGATTTAAAAAAAGGACAAAAATAAGAAATTCATATTACTTTAATAATTAATTTTTTAAAAAAATTAATATTTTGATATAATAATAAAAAAAAAGATATTAATATTTTTGGATGGTGGGTGTACAACCTCTTAATAAAAATAAAAATACTTTGTCAAAAAAATAAAAATAATTAATTTTCTTATTTTCATTCGGCTACCAAACAATTTAGTAGCTAAAGGTGCCTCTACGGCTACTAAATTTTTATTTAGTCGCCAATTGTAATATGTTTAGCTACTAAAAATTGTTTTAGTCGCCAATTGTAATATCTTTAGCTACTAAATTTTTTTTAGTAGCCAATAATCAACATTCCCCTACTAAAAAAAATTAGTAGCTAAAAAGTTGACTTTTGCCAACTAATATTATTTTTGGTAGCCAATTCCGTGACTTTTGACGACTAAATTGATTTTGGTAGCTAAAAGTGATCGGCAAAAATGCTTTTTCTTGTAGTGACTCAACCTTTACAACACGTCAAAGAAGGCTATTGTTTTCTCTCTCGTGGTACCATAGATTGTGATTGATAGAGGAATGAGACCCTTCATTTCATCGATGGCATGTGGCTTGTTATTGGCCAGAAATATGGCCATGTGGTACTATTAAATCAATAAATAATTTTTTCATGTTGGGAGCGGTTTGAAATTAATTATTTTAATTAAATTTTTATCAAAAAAATAAGTAAAAAAATAAAGAGAGTGATGTAATGAGTATTTTGATTTTTTTATTACTTTAAAAAAAAAAAAAAAAAACCAACATGAGTTTTTCAGAACATTCAAAAAAGTCATTTTTTTTGAAATTTTTTAAAGTAATTTCTTTTTAAATTATGTCAAAAGAATTTACTTTTTCAATTTGTTTTGTATATAGGAATCTAAAACTTTAAAAAAAAATCAAAATTTTCAAAAATAAAAAAATCAAAATAAGTCAACACAATCCATTATTTTTTTTTGCTTTTTTGATTTTTTTTTTTTTTTGATTTTTTGGTTCATCTCATTGAGCAAAATTTAGAAGCCAAAGTTTTTCAAAAAATTAAAAAAAGAATTTATTAAAAAAATGAAAAGAAAACTTAAAAAAATCAACAAATAAGCAAATCTAAAACACCCATTAATATCACGTAGTTGCATGCTTAACCAATTATTTCTGTGATTTTCTCATAATGTTTATATCTTTTTGGGCCATGTAAGACCATCTCCAACGCTTTAGCAAATTTGATATCAAATTCAAATTTTGATGAAAACGGTACTATTCATGGCTCCAACCGTTCACCAAACCTGATACCAAAATGAGATTTCATCAAAACTTTCATCAGATCGACGACGAAGTAATGAATTCATCAAAACACTGTTCCTGACCGTTGGAAAGAGGAGCCGGTTGACCAACCGGTTGCCCTGCCGGTTGACCAACCGGTCAACCAGTGAAAGGTTTAAACAGTTCAAGGAAAAGAAGCTCAAACCGTAAAAAAAAAAAAAAAAAAAAAAATTTTGCCTAACCGGTCGACCACCCGGTCGTCCCGGAAAAAGCTCAAAAAGTTCAAAAAATTCAAAAAAAAAAAAAAAAAAAATTTTCTTTTGGCCTAATCGGTCGACCGGCCGGTCGACCACCCGGTTGTCCCAGGACAAATTTGGTGAAAGGTGAACCGTTGGAGCATCTGTTAAAAAATTTGGTGAAATGGGTTATTTTTGACTCAAATTTGATAAAAAATTTGAGTCACCGTTGGAGATGCTCTAAGCGCACAATTTCTCACCTTTAAATAGGCACAGTCCCATCTTGAAATTCATAAAAAATAAAATAATTATGCTTTAACATTGGTACTCTCTCTACTATTGGTTTCGGCGGCAATACCACTCATTTGTTAAAGGACATGTTTCTCTTCAGCTCATTGTGTCGTGGGGTTCGTGTGACTCATTACATGTATTTTGTCTATTATTTAAATCGTTTAATTCGTTTAATGTATGAAGTTCGTTGCGTATTGTATTTCGGTAAAACATGAGTATTTTATTTTTGTAAAAAATATTTTTATTGAATTTTAATAGGTACTTGATAAAACATATTTTTGTCAATAATTTATTTTCAAAATTATATTTTCCGTTAACAAAAAATATGATCTAATGGAGGAGTTCTCGATATTCGATCAACATGATTTTTTACAAGTATGAAATATTCGACGAGTTTTACACGTTGAATAGTTTGAATTATCAAAATGGAACCCATGGTGAGCCCCACGAGCCCAACAATACTGTCTTGTCTACAATGTGGACTAGAGATAAGTTTTGCCTTTTGTTAAATACTACTATTAAGAGTTAATTATACTAAATCTCCTTAAACTATCACTCATTTACATTTCATCTTTTTGAACTTCAAAATTAAACAGTTAATCATCTCAAAATATTATCTTATTACAATTAGTATCTTCTATTAAGATTATGTTATTTAAATGAATAATACTATATACACCAATTAATACACTAATTAGTGTACCAATTGATGATGTGGTATAATTTAAGAGATTTTTGGTATTTATAATTTGTAAGATGAGTGGGGTTAATAATAATATCATAACTAGTATTGGTACATTAGTTAGTACACTAATTGATGCATGTAGCACCGGTGTAATTAAATGGAATCAAATCATTTGCAAATCACATGAGGCACTTATTGATTTTTTAATAAAATAATACTCTTTTTTGGAATTTAATCATTCCAACAGAGGAATATATGATGTAAAAAGTGGCTATCAAGTGGCGGTTGAGGCAAAGCAGTCTACAACACATTCAGGGGCGTCCTCCTCGCTTCGGCTTCCAAAAGATTTCTGGAAAGTAATTTGGTCGATGCCAGTTCCGCCTAAGATCTGTAACTTTTGGTGGAGAGTCTGCTGTAACAAGCTAGCTACAAAGGAAAATATGTTTAGGCGTCGTTGTGCTAAATCCCAAAAATGTCCAATCTGCAATGCTTCAGTTGAATCAATCGAACATCTTCTGTTCTGGTGCGATTGGACTAGGGCAGTTTGGTTTGAATGCGATCTAGGCATGCTGTCGGGGATTGGGGCATGTAACTCAGCCCAAACCTGGACTATGTCAATCATGGAGATGTGCTCAAATGCTAGGGAATGTAAAGAAATAGTGGGAAAGGCAGCGGTGGTGAGTTGGTTTATCTAGAAACGAGTGGGTTTTTACCGAGTCTCCAACATAGCCACGACTAGTAGTGGGTAAGGTTTCCTCTTTTAAGAGGGAAATCAATCAAACTCTAATTCTGATGGGTGACCCAATTCCAGCAGTTACTCCTTTATCCCAACCGCGACCTGCTTGGTGTCCCCCAAGCTGTGGTTGTCTGAAAATTAATTGCGATGCAAGCGTGGCTGCGAACAGTGGGAGAACATCCATAGCAGCTGTTTTGAGGGATTGGCAAGGACGGTTGGTCGATGGGGTGGTTTTCTTGTCCCAATCATCCTCGGTTATTCAAGGTGAAGTTTGTGCGGTTCGTTTGGCTTGTCGCTTCCTTCAAGCTCTTGGTCTTTCAAATGTCCAAGCGGAGAGTGATTATAAGGTGGTTATTGACCTTAGCGTTTTAGAATTGGATCCCCCATGGGATTGTCTTGCCTTGCTGCATGATATCCACTCATCGAAGCCAAGCCTTAGGTGTTTTTTTTCCTGGATTCCTAGAGAGGCCAATAGGGTGGCCCATTGGTTGGCTTCTACTCACCTCAAGAGGGCGCTTCCTGTGGATTGGGCGAAGATTGTTCCTCTCCCTTTAAAGGAGTTATTATGTGCAGATTCCTCAATTTAGCCTTTTGGCACCTTCCAGTTCAAAATAAATAAATAAATAAAATAGCATTTTGTCCTCTTTATCTCAGTGGCAAAATGCAAATGAAATCACCAGTTATGGGCATTATTGATAAAAGAGATAAAAACATCATTTTTTATCTATATAATTAACAAATTATTGATAAAAATTAAGCTAAGTGTTATATGAATTAAAATATCAAGGAAACTCAATGTAATTATGTCAAAATTGTGAGATTTACTGTATTTTCCCTAAACATTAAGTGGTGAATGTAATTTACCCTAAAAAAATACAAATTAAAGTTTAATTTTTTGAAATAAAGTGAAACTGAATTGAATTGACAGTGAACCTTTTTAAATTTGTGTTAAACTTGTTGGTGTCATATGGAAGTTCACTACCACAACTCAAAATTGAAAGACCAAATTTTGATAGTAGTTTAATATATGTTGATGTAGTCACTTTTGGTTTAATTCGGAATACAAAGTGTGTTGAATTGACACTGAATCAAAAATCAAAAAAGATAAAATTTAAGAATAGGTTTTTTTAATAATTTTTTAACTTTTGAGCTAGAATTTGATAAAAAAAAAACTAGTATGTTTGGGATGACTTTTTGGTTTTTTACGAAAGATGTGCAAAAAGTAGAAAAAATAAATAGAATCATTGACTTTTTGGTATAAGTTGTTGGTTTTTTAGTTTTTTTTAGTGACCTTTTGACTTTTAGGCTAAAAAGTGATGTTTCTAAACGAGGCCTGATTCTTAATAAAAAAAAAAGACCAAATATAACCGATTTAGTCCAGTTCAATCGGTTTGGTCAATTTTTTCGATTTTTCTTACCTCTCTAAGTAAGATTATATTTGTGTAGTAAGTAAGGACAGTTCTCTAAAAATTATTATCATGTTTAACGATATAATTAATCAATTTATGGGATAACCCTATAAATTTTGAAAATTATATCTATTGGTCATTTTTTTTTTTTTGGGGGGGGGGGGGGGGGATACATTAGAGGCTATAATTTAAAGTGGGAGAGTTAAACCTTGACTTTTTAAAAAAGTTTCAAAGGTTTTGATCAATCGAGCAAGTACAACTATTGATTCTTATGCAAAGTCATCAGTTTGAATTACTAGTTCAAGGGTTTAATGTTTTATATTTTATTTCTAAATCATGCATTTTTTAAGACCTGTCAATGCAATGCTATACTGCCATTGGTGACTGCCAGTGCCATTGTTGTAGTGGAGCGGAGACTCATATATATGGAGTGTGGCATTGAGTTTGAGGCTGCATAGTCTTGGTGACTGTTGAAGGTGTGGGTATGCTATGCCCAACTGCACTAATGATGGCTTCTCCAACCCATTCTGGCAGCTGCTGTGAATGTTGATGGAGATGGTAAAGGGTGTTGCTGGTTACTTCTCTAATACTGGTTTTCTGCAGTTGATGCTCAAGTTGAGTGCACTAAGTTGCTGCTGCTGATTTTGTTTCTGCTATGCTGATTCTGTGATTAAAGTTGCATGATGCCTGGAGTGCTCATCAATTTGCTGAAAGGTGAAGCTTGGGTAGGCGGCTTGAGGTTGGGAGCTTCTATCTATGGATGGAGATTATGCTAGCATAATGAGCTCAAGGACTTCAAAATGAGGTTGATTCTGGTCTGTGCTCTCTGGTGTGTCCGCATCGGATGCTGTAGTATGTTGGTCTGCTATGCTTAGGTGCTAGCATTGGTTGGTTGGTTGTTTTCCCTCAGATGTTGCTCTGGTTTGTACCTTTTTTTTTTTTTTCCGTTGGTCTCTCATTAACTTTGGGGTGTTAGCAAATGATAGGATGAGCTTTGTGGTACTAACTTAGTTAGGATCATTTAGCTCATTGTGATGCTTTTGCACTTCCCTTGCCTTTATTGATATAATTTGTCTTGTACCTTGTACTTTTTTATACCATTAATAAAGTTTCTTTTTTGCCGATCAAAAAAATTATGCATATAAAAAAGTAAATTAATTAAATATTAATAATTACATGATGAAAGTCACATCTAACATAAAAAATAATAAAAATAAATAAAGAATCGGTTGATATTATTTTTTGAATATATTATCCAATTTAGAAAGACAAATACAAAACCATCATGTCTTAGTTAGGACTAATCAATTTAATTTTTTTACATATGGCTTCAAATCATGAAAATAAAAGTAATTATCTATTCACCATGTGATTACCCTTTAACAACAAAACATGTAATTACATAACTAAAAAAAATATAAATATAAATATAGAAACAATTATAAAATATTATTAATTGGACACACATGTCATTACAGTTTTTTGTAAAAGTTGAATAATGTTGGAATTACTCTAGCCATATTTGGGAACAACACTGTTATGCGTCAGGAAAATTGTTCAGAGGATGATCATGGACATTTTTCATCGTGAATTAGTTTTTAGTGTTTTATTATATGTTATGTAATCACATATATTGAGCTATAACTTATTAATCATATAGCATTATAAAACAAAACTAAAATTATAATATTTGCGAACTAAGACTTTAAAAATAAAATATAGTTACATTAAAGTTCTTTGTTGGGTTGGTATTATTTTTCATGCCACTTTACTTCATCTACTGTGAATATATTTTTTACCTTTCGACGAGTAGACAATATGTGTAATCCTCTCTCCGTGAATATTATTTTGCTTCTAAAAATTATTTTTAAAGCATACAATCAAACAAAATTTTAAATTTTATAACTATTTTCAAAAAATTATCTTTCAAAATTGATTATGAAAACTAAACCAAACGGACCAAAAGTGTTTTTTTCAAAACTCTATGTTTTGTTTGTTTCTCAGAAAAAATTTTCAGAATTTTTTTTTTCAAAAAATTGAATAGTAATGTGATAAAAATAAATATTAAAAAAATATTTATATATTTTTTAAAATTATTTTTAGCCTTCCAAAAGATAAATTTATATAAAAATAATATATTTTTTAAATTTATTTTACCAAATTAATTTTTAATTTTTTTAAAAAAAAAATTCTAAACCAAGTTTATGAAAATAAAACCAAACATGGGCTCTTATTTTGTTATCTACCATACTAAATTATTTCTAAAAGATTCCTAAAATGTTTTCTCATATTTTTTTTTCCATGAAACCTAGCATTTTAGATTTCGGAATCAACATTTTAATCAAAAATTTTAAAAATTATTATTAATTATTAAATTATTTTCTCTATATTTTTACATATCTCTTTATAAAAAATTAACTAAAATAATTAATTCTCAAAATAACCCTCAATAATTAGCTGTGGCCTTCTTTATTGATATTTGTCTTTATCTTGTACCTTAAATTTCATTTTATGAATAAAATTTACTTTACATTGCCGATCAGAAAAAACACAAAAAAGAAAAAAAGAAAAAAAAAAAAAACAATATACTCAACTGTTAAAGCACTGAGAGTGACCCCGCCCCCACAAATACAAAAAATTATATTTATACTTCTATAGAATTTTGAATATTTACAATATTATTAGTATATTATCCTTAAATTTTAAGTTAGTTTGATCCCTTCAAAATTTTAATAATTTTTTTTATTGTCCCTTAAAATCTACTCTTGATTTTTTACTTATCACAATATTTTTCAACTACTCCTCATAGTTAGACCAATTATTCAAGCACAAAAATATCAAAGAAAAATAATATGTGGTCTAGATTTAGTTCTTGTATAAATTTGAATAGCACATTATTTTCTGGATACTTTTCTCTGTCTTTAGTATTATTGTAGTAACATATTTTATTAATATCAATTATAATTAACACTTTAAAAAAAATCAATAAAATTATAATATTTCTTAAGAGCACAAGAATATCTTACACCATTATATAATTAACACTATGAATATTATAAGTTTCAAATATCAAAAAAAAAAAAAAAAAAGACAAAATATATGAAATAATAATAAGTAATGTGATTAAACCTATACATCAATTAGGTTTTTGAAATTGTATTGTTGTAAAAGAATATATATATCAAAAGAATTTGAAGGAAATGACATATTTTGGCCCCCCTCGATTGAAAATCTTGGTTACGCCCCTGGGTACACTGTCGTGATCAAAATAAATGTAGCAATATAAAGGAAAATAATTTAGTGTATATTTATAAAAATAATTTCAAATCAATAATTTTTTTTTAATAAATTGGTTCAATTGATAATATCGTTAAAATTTTGTATAGAAAATTTTAATTGAATTGATTGAGGTTAAGTCACTAAATTATTCACACCTATAATTTTACTTCTAAAAACATGATGCATGCCATTCATGTGCGCATTTACTATAAAAAATAAAAAAAAAAATGTTAACAATTGGACTAATTTGAAACAAAATAAAAAAATTCATAGTCAAAATTGATTCAATTAAAATTATAGGGACTAAAATGACATGAGGGTTAAATCACAAGGACTGACAGTTTAATTTGCCCTAATTTTAAAAAAAAAAATGTAATTTTTTGGTAACAATTAATTCGAAAAATTATTACTTATTTGTTGATTTTAAATAGAGAGAGTAACAATGAAAAAGAAAATGATACTACTAGAAAACATTAACATAAAAGTGATGAACTACACTATATGAATTAATTAAAGTATCACTTTCTCGCCTTGTTCATGAAACCATTCATTTTAATCTTCTCAACTTTAAAAATATATCACTTTCATTCCCTTCAAACCACCTCAATTTTTATAATTGGTGGGATCAATACGTACATGTTCAAAAATAAAGAGGTAAAATGGTATTTACTAATAATTGAGAGGATCTTGGTTTAATTAACCCACGTCTTATTTATTTATTTTACATCTCTACTTAGTTCATTAGGGGATTGTTCATGCTCCAAGCATCCAGATTCTCAATTGTGACCGTCTCAATGCCATTGTTAAATGCATATAAATGAGCATCCTTGAATATTGCTAGAGTTGTATAAACCTTAGACGTTATTATGCATGTTTTTCCCCCTACTCCAAAACTTTCCACAACAGAATTATCAATCTGCATACACAAAAAAAGTTCACAATCAATCATAACATTTAGAGTAGGGTTACAATTGATGATATAGCGTGTTCCAGATAAAACGGGTCGGATTGATCAACGCTTCCCAAACCGGTGCCCGAGGTACCAAGCCCACAGAGAGACCTGCACAAGAGTTCAACGGGGAACGGGGAGTCCCCCAGTGAACCCTCCGACGAGCAAGTTAGAAAGAGAGATGGAGTGTAGAGATAGATTAGTGATAGAAAGCTTAACCTTTTCCTTGTCTTCGATGCCTGCTTATATCCTTTGCTATTCATTTCGTTGTCTCTTCCGACCTGTCACCTTGGCCGAATGTCTATGCTCTAGCTTACCTTGTTCATGGTGAAGCCGTTCTATCCCAACGGGGAGGGGTTATCGCAATAAATGCTGTAAGGAACTCCATTAATGGCTGATGTGCAGTGCAATAACTTTGCAGGATCTTTGTCTACTTATGTGGCTTGTCCTTCTCTTGCCACGTGTTTAGATGTCATTGGTTCTTAATGCCACATAGAGCTCCAGCAACGTTGGGCTTTAGTGTTTGAATTATGTATTGGGCCCTAAGTGGTGGGCTATATCCTTTATAGGCTTACCCGTGTCAACAATTTAGACGGACTTAACTTATGCAACTCAAGTCTAACTTCAAATTTTTTACCACTTAAGTAGTATAATTTCAAATTTGTCATCAAGTCCGAAGGGAGTGACCGACCGTGAGGAGGGCAGACTGCGAAGGGTGACCGAGGAGAGGGACCGACTGTGAGGAGGGCCGACTGCAAAGGGTAATCGAGGGGAGGGGCCGACCGTAAGGGGAGCCGACCGTGAAGGGTGACCGAGGGGAGAGCCCGACCGTGAGGAGGGCCGACTGCGAAGGGTGACCGAGGGGAGGGGCCGACCGTGAGGGGAGCCGACCGCGAAGGGTGATCGAGGGGAGGGACCGACCGTGAGGAGAGCCGACTGCGAAGGGTGAGTGGCGGTGCGCGGGGCTCGAGGGACGGCAGGGCACGTGGTGAAGTGAAGTGGAATAGACAGGGAAGGGAAATGGGCAGTGGATTGTGGTCGTACACGTGGCGGAATCCCGTAGTGGGGGAGGTTAGGCGTTGGGTAAGAAATGAAGGGATAGGTTAACATAGGGTGTTGAAAAGGCAGTTTTGGCGAATTTTTGAAAATTTTCAAACTTGCAAAATTTAATCGTGACCCTTGGAATACAGGCAAACCTTGGGCTTTTGGTGTTATCCGCTTTACCTATCTTTTTGCAAAAAACAAAAACGTTATAGAAGTAAACTCTTTTGTGTCGAGTGATACACATTTGTAATATTTTGTGAACTACCTTGTACCACCGTCTGAAGCTATACGCAGGCATACTAGAGAGATGGCTCAAGAGGAAGTGTCCACTATAAGACTAGATGCGTTGGGGGATGACGACGCGGTGGACCTGGCAGAGCAATACAGGACGGAGAAGCGAGCAGGGAGTGAGGGGGGAGTCGGCGGGGTGACCCCGCTCGTCTACGCTGATAGCGGCTGCAAAGCCGGTCAGGCAGGTAGAGCCAGATCACTGGCACACGAAGGCCGACAAATTGACCTTGACCGCGGAGGAGTTGGAGGACATGCGCGAGAAGTATCAGATTCCCGTAGAAATAGAGTTAAAACTGCCGACATCAAAGGAGAGGCCATCCGATGCTCGACCGGGGGAGTTTGCCCTCTACGAAGAGGCGCTAAAGGGGGGGTTTGAGGTTGCCGCTTCCCCGGATAATAGTGGATGTGTTAAATCGACTGGAGGTGGCTCCGGCCAACTGATGCCTAATGCGTAGAAGATTGTATTGGCCTGTGCAAACGCGTGGCCGCGGGCGAACGAGGGGGCTGCGATGACGGTGGATGAGTTTTTTGCATGTTACAAGGCTTCGGGCCAGCAAGAGACTTGGGTCACTTTACAAGTGGCGGTAAGGAAGGGTCTGGTGGCAGGGTTGTCGTCGTCCGTGAAGGGGTGGAGGCCACAGTGGTTCTATGTGTCCGCCAACGGGGGAGTAGGAGTGCGCATGGTGTGGAAGGTGCCAACCACGTCGGTTGAGCCAAGGTTGGAGGCAGAGGCAGAGGTAGAGGTAGAGGCAGAGGAGAGGGTGAAAAATGTGAAGGCATGGAGGGAGAAGGAGGGCGCTAAGTGGGACGACCTCGTTCAGTCCTCAGCCTTGTTTGCCTCAAGGCTGGGCCCTCAGCCGAGCGGTGAGGATCTTGCGCCGGCAGAACTGGAGGCGAGGAGGAAGGGGCAAGAGGCGGAGGACAGAACCACCTTTGCCAAGGCCGATCAGTACAAAGAGGCGAAGTTAGGCCACCCGCCTAAACTGATCGTGAGGGAACGAGTCTGACCGTGCCCCAAGCCGCTGGGGGAGAAGGACTTGAGCGTTTTGAGCCACGACCACCTCCAGTGGATCCTCTGAAGGAAAAGAGCAAAAAGGAGGTGGAGGCTGTGCTGAAGAAGAATAGAGAGTAAAGGAAAGGGAGGAGGGGCCAGCCTTGAAGAGGATGAAGGAGGGGATGACAGAGGGGACCCCCTGAAGTGGAGGTGAAGGGAACAGTGAAGGGGATGGAAGAGTGCCCTGGGCCCCGAAACACAAGTGGAAGGTGGGCCGACTGACCTTGAGCAAGGGACAGGGCAACAGCCCAAGGGGCATCCTATTCCCCAGGGAGAAGGAGGCAGGGCCAAGTTGAAGACCGCCATTTACCATGCTCCAGCAGTGTCCGGACGACTGGAGGGAGAAGGAGGTGAAACTAGGACTGCTGCAGATCGGCTCTTGGGAGTAGTAGAGGATGCGGCCGTGCGTTCAATGGCAAGTTTCACAGAGGCCGAACTGCTAAGGGGGCTGTGCTCAGCCTAGATGGAGCCGACGGCCTTAGTAGGAGCCTTACTGAACAAAGCGGCATGCGCAAAAGGCGAAGTTAGGCCACTGAAGGCAAAGCTGGAGGAGGTGGAGGCCCAGCTTGAAAGTTTAAGGAGGGAGACCGGGGGCTGGAGGAAAGCCGCACGGAGTGCGTGTGTTAGGGGGCTGGAAAAGGCCCAGAAAGCCAAGAAGATGAAGGTGTTGGCGATGGTGCAGGGCTATTCAGCAGACCATGCTAATGCTGAGTTGCTCGCGACCAAGTTAGAGTTGGAGACGGAACGCCGCAAGGTGGTGTCGCTCGAGTTCCAGTTGGCTGGCAAGCAGAAGAAGCTGGAAGAGGCCCAGAAAGCCTGCACCGTCGCCAATGAAAGGTGGGATGAGGCCATGGTCTGTAATGAAGATCTGCGCGCTCAGTCGATCAAACAAAAGGAGGAAGCCAATCAGAAGATCGCTGAGTTGGAGAGGGCGCTGGCGAACGAGCGGGCTAAGTTAGTGGCTGAGAATGCGGGGTTAGAGAAGACCTTGGGAGAGGAGAGGGCCAAGTTGGCATCTGAGAGGGCGGCGTACCTCGACCTATGTGTCGCAGCGGTAGAGCAGTTCAAGGGGTCCACCGGCTTCCAGATGGCCATTGATGCCGCTATCGCCAGCAGCTTGGCGAGAGAGGGGGATAGGGGGGCTGGCTCGTCAGGAGCGACTGTTGAAAATAGGAGTGAAGGGGAAGTGATCCAGAGCTTCCAGTGGTCGGACTTCTACAAGCATGAGATGGCTGAGTTCTGGGACAACGGCTGGAAGACTTTTAAGCGTAAAGCAGAAGAGCTGTTCCCAGACTTGAACTTCAACAAAGTGAGAATAGATGAAGATGATGTAGCCCAGACCTCCCTAGACGAGGGGGTTGATGAAGAAGACCTTGCCTCAAGCGAGGATGAATGATTGATGTAAATAAAATTTGTAAATAAAATTTTTGTTGTTGTTGTTATTGTTGTTGTTGTTGAAGTTTGTAAATAAAATAATGAGTTGTGTTTTTTCATGCTGTTGTCTTCATTTCTTGTAGAGATGGATTTTAACTAAGTATGGCAACTATGCTACAATCATGAAGTTGCAAGAATGGCTTTGGCCGAACTCTTCATTCGTGCTCAGTTTGGCTTGAGCCATATTTAACTCAGTCTGGCTGAGCCCTTCGTGCTCAGTCTGGCTGAGGCTTCAAGTGACTCAGTTTGGCTTAGCCCTTTATGCTCAGTCTGGTTGAGGCTTTAAGTAATTCAGTCTGGCTGAGCCCTTCGTGCTCAGTTTGGCTGGGGCTTTAAGTAACTCAGTCTGGTTGAGCCCTTCGTGCTCAGTTTGGCTGAGGCTTTAAGTAACTCAGTCTGGCTGAGCCCTTCGTGCTCAGTTTGGCTGAGGCTTTAAGTAACTCAGTCTAGCTGAGGCTGCAAGCAGGGTGTTATTGAAATACCACGTAAATAACTGAGATATAAGATCGTTATCATTTAAAGCGTGGCCCATTTGTAATAACCCTCATCACTGTTTACCGAATAACCACTGATTACTGTTGAACCGAGACTGATTATGATTGATAACTGAAGTAATCGAAATACTGAACTGACTGACTGAAATCTGAAACTGATTGATTGAGTATATGTTAGTTAAATTGCATTCTATCTGTTTGCTTGCCAAATTATCTGTTCATATCTTTGTGTTTAAATTGCTAATTGAAGGCCTTATCGGCGGCCGAACCGGAAATCGATTAGTGTTTTATGATCGTCATAATTTATGTGATTTTATGGTGTAATTATCTGAAAATTGATTTGGTATGATTAAATTAGGTTATATATTGATAAATTGCAAGTATTGGACTTATTTACCAAACTAACCCTTAGTGGGCCACTACTCTAGACATATTGAGACTTGTATACACTCAAACAAACATTGTGCCCAGCCATTTTTCTTGTTCTTGCCGTCCAAGAGAGTGAGAGGGAGAGAATTGACTTGTTCTTGAGGAAATTGCTTGAACACTTGGAGATTTTAGAAGATAATTATCTAATTGAACCTCTAGACTTGTCATTGAGGAACCTAGGTATGAATTTCATCCTCTTAATTGTGTGTTTAAGTTCCTTCTAGCATGGATCATGGTAGTTTAAAGAGTTAAGTCATGAATTGGTCCAAAAGTGTTGAATTGAAGCTTAATTGTCACATGCATGTGTGTATCTGGAAGTTTTGAGAATGTAGATTCATAATTCCTCACATGTATGTCCATCTTTTGATCATACTCCATGACTTCATCTTGTTCTTGAAGATTTGAGCTCATTTGAGCAAGCATTGAAGCTTTAATATGGTTTAAATTCATGCATGTTTGCATGTTCATCTTGTTCATGAAATTGGGTTGAAATTGGATTTAATTAACTCACCCTTGGGCTTTGATTTCTCAAATTGAGCTTTGAAACTTGTTGTATATTGAGTTTAGATGTGTTTTCCAGGAATTGGGCCCAAGAGGTCGAGCTAAGGAACGCTTGCTTTGAGCCTGGGAGGCAAATCTGGAAATTCCAGAATTTGGCTTCTTCGCTCGAGCGAAGGATTCCACGCTCGAGCGACCATCGTTTATTCTGAGTTCCGCTCGAGCGAAGGAATGGTGGCTCGAGCGTAAATTGCAAGCTCTCAGATTCTTGGTGCACGCAGACGCACGCTCGAGCAAGAGAACCTACGCTCGAGCGAGGACTGTGTCTTACGCTCGAGCGGGCGTCGAGCGAGCATCGAGCGGAGATTTCCAACATCCAGCACTTTTTGCATTTTTACAGACCGCTCGAGTGAGGAAGTCCACGCTCGAGCGACCCCACTGTTTTGACAAGCTCGCTCGAGCGAAGAAAGCCACGCTCGAGCGAGACCCCTGTTTTCTGAAAATTCTGAAAAATGCTTTTAAAGTGCATATTTGCATCCCCATCCCATCCTAGGCATTCTTAGGCCTAGTTTTAGACATCTTAATGAGGATATAGAAGTAGAACCACACCGAGGCAAATTAGGGATTAAGTTATAATTTTTCCCAACTGTGTAGCTTAGCGTGTGTTCAATCTGTAAACTGTGTAGGGTTGGCTTTCCGAGGAGACGCTCTAGCTTACTGTAGCCCAGAACTCTGTGAGTAACAATTGTGTAAAGATATGTTCAACTGTGAATATTTCTGACTGTTTAACTGAACTGCTTTCTGAACTGAAACTGTTAATTGAATGAATGTATGTCCTATATTCTGAACTGTATTGTGGCATCCTTAGCAACTACTATTACTGACTGTTACTGTTACAGAGATCTCTGTCGGTTCCCTTGTTGGAACCACTACTGTTTACTGACTGATGGCCATGATTTACTGTTCGGTCTTTAAGACTTACTGTCTACTGTACTACTATGCTAACGGATGTACCACATATGACGGTTATGACTGAACAACTGAAATACTGATTTAATGAACTGTTTTCATTACTGTAAGAACATTCATTCTTAACCTCTTTACACATTATGTTATTCACTGGGCTTTAGCTCACTGCTCATATATATATGTAAGTGTGCAGGCACCAGACCGCGGCTAGAAGCGTCGGGGTAAACTCCAGTTTTGTCAAGCCAACCTATGTGCCTCACTGCGAGGTTCCGAGCCTGTCAAGCTTTGGCTTAGGGGTGTTTTAATTCCCCGTCTGTCTCTGTATCTGTTTTGTAATAACTGTAGACTGTACCGTACTGTTTAATAGGGATTAGGTCCCTGCTCTGAATGATTGTATATAATGTGCATACTGTTTTGTCACTGACTGTATATATGTATGAAAAGTCTTTTTGCATACAGACTGTCACAGCTCATTGGACATTGTTTATTTACTGTTTTGGCTTCCGCCAGCCCCTATACTCTGTTTTACTGTCTTACTGCTAAGCAGGCCTTCGGTAATCTCGGATTACTGGCCGGTTATGGTGCTAAATCCATAGGGGTGGGTTTGGGTCATGACAGAGTGGTATCAGAGCGATACTTACCACGAGTTATACCGCACACATATGTCCAAATGAGCTATAGGGTGTCCTAGAAAAGTGATTAGGGCATTGCATGAGCATGATAAGTGTGCGACTATGACATGACTGAATATGTGCTAACGTGATAAACTGTTTAAGCATGCAACTGCTTATGTTGATAATTGCTATAACTGCTTATAGTGAAATGGATAATGCAAGAACTGCAAATGAATCTGAATCCTCATCCTCTGAGGCAAGAATGGCAAAACTGGAAAGAATGATGGAATTAATAACTGAAAGATTGGATCAACAACAGAATCAACAGCCCCCACCTCCTCCTCCGGTACAGCCGGAATAGAATGTCAATGTTGATGATGGGGACATAATTGCTCTCACCCATAAGTTTAGCAAAATGAAACTGCCATCCTTTCAGGGAGGCCTTGAACCGTTAAAAACTGAGGCATGGGTTCTTGAAACAGAAAAATTGTTTGAGGTGTTTCCGTGCTCTGAAGCACATAAAGTACTGTTGGCCACCTTTACTCTGGAAGAAGAAACTAGAAGGTGGTGGATGCTTATCCGTGATGACAATTCAAAAGAGCCTTTTTCGAGAAATATTTCCCACAGTGTGTCAGGGACAGAAAAGTGACAGAATTTGAACAGCTGAGACAGGGTAGCATGTCCGTTGCTGAGTATGAAACAAAGTTCACCGAACTTACTAGGTATGCACCACACATGGTGGACACTGATTACAAGAAGGCCAGGAAGTTTGAAGGCGGCCTTAATGTTGCAATACTGGACATAATTAATGTTTTGAAGCTACCGAACTATGTAAATGTTCTTGACCGAGCTTTGATGGCTGAATCAAACATCGAGGCGCTGAAAATTGAAACACCAGCGTCTGAATGGCATGGCAAAAGGCAGGGTTTAAATTCAAGAAAGGCAAAAACAACCCGTTGAACAAAATACAGGGTCAACGACTACTTCTAGTCAAGGGAACCGGTCATATACCGCCCTGTTCTGAATGTGGTAAGAACCATAAGGGAGTTTGTTATAAAATTTATGGTACTTGTTACAGGTGTGGCAAGGTGGGCCACATGGTCAAAGATTGCCCTTCCACTGCTCAAGGCAATAGTAAAGCTGCACCAAGCGTAGCAGCATCAACCGTAGCACCAAAACCTAACCCCAAGGCTACCGGGAAAGAGCCTATGAGGCAGGGCCGAGTGTTCGCCCCTAGTACCGGGAGATGTACAGAATACTGAGACCGTTGTGTCAGGTATCCTCTCTATTTGTGCTCAAAATGCATATATTCTGATTGATTCGGGGTCTACACATTCATATGTATCGCATGCTTTTTCGCGGAAACTGAATAGACCATTAGAACCCATAAATTATCTGTTAGTCGTATCATCACCCGTTGGGGGATCCATGACTTGTGCATACATGTACCCTGCTTGTGAAATTATTGTTGGAGATGCACATTTGTTTATTGACTTACTGCCTCTGAACATAGATCATTTTGATGTAATATTGGGGATGGACTGGTTAACGAAATATTATGCCACCATAGACTGTGTAACGAAACAAGTAGTTTTCCGTCCACCTGGTTTGCCTGAATTTGTGTTTAATGGAAGTGGAGTAGTACCTCCTCCGTATTTGATTTCATCTGTGAAAGCTGATAAATTGATTAGAAATGGGTGTAAGGGGTATCTGTGTTCTGTATTAACTGTATCTACTAATGATAATGCTAATGTGAACAGTATTCCCATAGTCAGAGAATTCCCAGATGTTTTTCCAGATAATTTGTTAGGGGATTTGATTGACAGGGAGATTGAATTCACCGTTGATGTGGTTCCGGGAACACAGCCAGTATCTAAAGCTCCTTACCGCATGGCTCCGACCGAATTGAAAGAATTGAAAGTGCAATTGCAGGAACTGTTAGATAAAAAGTTCATCAGGCCTAGTACTTCATCGTGGGGCGCACCTGTCTTGTTTGTGAAAAAGAAAGATGGCTCACTGAGACTGTGTATTGACTACCGTGAACTGAACAAGGTAACTGTGAAAAATAAATACCCATTGCCTCGTATTGATGACTTGTTTGATCAGTTACAAGGTGCTCAAGTGTTTTCTAAGATTGATCTCAGATCAGGATACCATCAGTTGAAAGTTAAACCAGAAGACATTGATAAAACTGCTTTTCGAACTAGGTATGGACATTATGAATTTTTAGTTATGCCTTTCGGAGTTACCAATGCACCTGCTGCATTTATGGACCTCATGAACAGAATCTTTAAACCATACCTTGATGACTTTATTGTTGTATTCATTGATGACATTCTGATTTATTCCAAAAGTAGAGAAGAACATGAACATCATTTGAGACTTGCCTTACAGACCTTAAGAGAACAGAAACTTTATGCTAAACTGTCTAAATGTGAATTTTGGCTTGATCATGTTATGTTTTTGGGGCATGTTATTAGCAAGGATGGAATTTCAGTTGATCCGCAGAAAATTGAAGCTGTAGTAAACTGGCCTAGACCAACAAATGTAACAGAAGTTCGAAGCTTTTTGGGACTAGCTGGATATTACAGAAGATTTGTCAAAGATTTCTCCAAAATTGCCTTACCGTTGACTCAGTTGACTCAAAAAGGGATACCATTTGACTGGACTGACTAAAGGGAATTAGCATTCCAAGAGTTGAAAACCCGACTAGTGACTGCACCAGTTCTTACCTTACCTTCAAGTACGGATGGTTATATTGTATTTAGTGATGCTTCTCATAAGGGTTTGGGGTGTGTTTTAAGAGTTATTGCCTATGCTTCCCGACAACTGAGACCGCATGAAAAGAACTACCCGACCCATGATCTGGAACTTGCTGCAGGTGGTATTTGCGTTAAAAATCTGGCGTCACTACCTTTATGGGGCAACATGTGAAGTATATACCGACCACAAGAGTCTGAAATACTTCTTTCATACAGAAAGAACTGAACATGAGACAGCGGAGATGGCTAGAATTGATTAAAGACTATGACCTATAGATATTGTACCATCGGGGAAAGCCAACACCGTTGCCGATGCACTGAGCCGGAAATCGATTGGAAACTTAGCCCGTTTGCTTACTGGACAGAAAGAGTTGTTTCGTGACCTTGAGATGTCTGAAATTGAGATTGTTTTGCGAGAACGAGGTGGAACAATAGCTGCTATTTCTGCTCAATCGGCGTTGATTGAAGAAATTAAAGAGAAACAGCAATAGGATGACTTCTTGAAGAAGGTCATCGATGAACGAGAATCTAAACCGAGACCGGACTTCAAATTTGAGAATGATGTACTGAAATTTCAGGGAAGACTGTGTGTACCAAATGATACTGAACTGAAAAGAAGAGTTCTGCAAGAGGGCCACAATTTAAAATTTTCTATCCACCCAAGGAATACGAAAATGTACCAAGATTTGAAATTGAATTTCTGGTGGCCGGGAATGAAGAAAGAAATTGCTGATTTTGTATCAAAATGTCTTCATTGCCAACAAGTCAAAGCCGAACATCAACGACCCGCAGGCTTATTGCAGCCCTTAGTGGAAATGGGAACATATCACCATGGATTTTATTGTGGGATTGCCTCGCTCCAGTAAAGGTATGGACTCAATTTGGGTTATTGTTGATAGACCTGACTAAATCTGCTCACTTCTTACCTGTCAAAACAATCTATAATGCGGACAAATTGGCTGTGATTTATATTGATGAAATTGTTAGACTACATGGAGTGCCTGTGTCCATTGTTTTTGACAGAGATTTGAAGTTTACATCGAGATTTTGGCAAAGCTTACAGACTGCATTGGGTACTGAACTAAGACTGAGTAGTGCCTATCATCCTCAGACAGATGGGCCAATCAGAAAGGACCATCCAGACTCTGGAGGATTTACTGAGAATGTGTGTCCTTGATTTTCAGGGAAACTGGGAAAGCCATTTGCCCTTAGCTGAATTCGCCTACAACAACAGCTATCATTCAAGTATTGGTATGGCGCCTTTCGAGGCATTGTATGGCAGAAAATGTAGATCTCCGATTTGCTGGGCAGAAGTTGGAGATGGGCCTTTGCTTGGGCCCGAGATTGTATATGAAACGACTGAAAAAGTGAAACTGATACACCAGAGATTGAAAACCGCACAGAGCCGACAAAAAAGTTATGCAGATGTCAGGAAGACGAGACAGGGAGTATGAAGTAGGTGATCACGTTTTTGTGAAAGTGACACCGATGAAGGCCAGACTCGTTTTGGAGTCAAGGGCAAGTTAGCGCCGAGATATATCGGACTGTATGAAATTATTAAGAAAATCAATCCGGTGACGTATCAAGTTGCGCTTCCTCCTAAAATGGGGCATATGCATAACGTCTTCCACATTTCTATGTTGAGGGATTACCTCCGGGATCCTTTTCATGTGATAGAGCCTACTCATGTAGTAACTGAGTAATGACTACACTTACGAGGAACGGCCTATTCAGATTGTAAATAGACGGATCAAGAAGTTGAGAAACAAAGAGATTCCCATTAGTGAAAGTTGATTGGCAAAACCATGGTGGCGTGTATGCCACTTGGGAAAGGGAAGATGACATGGCCAAGAGATAACCTGAACTGTTTCCACTGAACCTTGTTTTCTTCCAAGATGAAGGTAACTCGAGTTTAGAGGACTAAACTCTTTTTAAGGAGGGGAGACTATAATAACCCTCATCACTGTTTACCGAATAACCACTGATTATTGTTGAACAGAGACTGATTATGATTGATAACTGAAGTAATCGAAATACTGAACTGACTGATTGAAATCTGAAACTGATTGATTGAGTATATGTTAGTTAAATTGCATTTTATCTATTTGCTTGCCAAATTATCTGTTCATATCTTTGTGTTTAAATTGCTAATTGAAGGCCTTATCGGCGGCCGAACCGGAAATCGATTAGTGTTTTATGATCGTCATAATTTATGTGATTTTATGGTGTAATTATCTGAAAATTGATTTGGTATGATTAAATTAGGTTATATATTGATAAATTGCAAGTATTGGACTTATTTACCAAACTAACCCTTAGTGGGCCACTACTCTAGACATATTGAGACTTGTATACACTCAAACAAACATTGTGCCCAGCCATTTTTCTTGTTCTTGCCGTCCAAGAGAGTGAGAGGGAGAGAATTGACTTGTTCTTGAGGAAATTGCTTGAACACTTGAGATTTTAGAAGATAATTATCTAATTGAACCTCTAGACTTGTCATTGAGGAACCTAGGTATGAATTTCATCCTCTTAATTGTGTGTTTAAGTTCCTTCTAGCATGGATCATGGTAGTTTAAAGAGTTAAGTCATGAATTGGTCCAAAAGTGTTGAATTGAAGCTTAATTGTCACATGCATGTGTGTATCTGGAAGTTTTGAGAATGTAGATTCATAATTCCTCACATGTATGTCCATCTTTTGATCATACTCCATGATTTCATCTTGTTCTTGAAGATTTGAGCTCATTTGAGCAAGCATTGAAGCTTTAATATGGTTTAAATTCATGCATGTTTGCATGTTCATCTTGTTCATGAAATTGGGTTGAAATTGGATTTAATTAACTCACCCTTGGGCTTTGATTTCTCAAATTGAGCTTTGAAACTTGTTGTATATTGAGTTTAGATGTGTTTTCCAGGAATTGGGCCCAAGAGGTCGAGTTTTGAGCTAAGGAATGCTTGGTTTGAGCTTGGGAGGCAAATCTGAAAATTCCAGAATTTGGCTTCTTCGCTTAAGCGAAGGATTCCACGCTCGAGCGACTATCGTTTATTCTGAGCTCCGCTCGAGCGAAGGAATGGTAGCTCGAGCATAAATTGCAAGCTCTCAGATTCTTGGTGCACGCAGACGCACGCTTGAGCAAGAGAACCTACGCTCGAGCGAGGACTGTGTCTTACGCTCGAGCGGGCGTCAAGCGAGCATCGAGCGGAGATTTCCAACATCCAGCACTTTTTGCATTTTTACAGACCGCTCGAGTGAGGAAGTCCACGCTCGAGCGACCCCACTGTTTTGACAAGCTCGCTCGAGCGAAGAAAGCCACGCTCGAGCGAGACCCCTGTTTTCTGAAAATTCTGAAAAATGCTTCTAAAGTGCATATTTGCATCCCCATCGTATCCTAGGCATTCTTAGGCCCAGTTTTAGACATCTTAATGAGAATATGGAAATAGAACCACACCGAGGCAAAATTAGGGATTAAGTTATCATCTTTCCCAACTGTGTAGCTTAGCGTGTGTTCAATCTGTAAACTGTGTAGGGTTGGCTTTCCAAGGAGATGCTCTAGCTTACTGTAGCCCAGAACTCTGTGAGTAACAATTGTGTAAAGATATGTTCAACTGTGAATATTTCTGACTGTTTAACTGAACTGCTTTCTGAACTGAAACTGTTAATTGAATGAATGTATGTCCTATATTCTGAACTGTATTGTGGCATCCTTAGCAACTACTGTTTACTAATTGTTACTGTTACAGAGATCTCTGTCGGTTCCCTTGTTGGAACCACTACTGTTTACTGACTGATGGCCATCATTTACTGTTCGGTCTTTAAGACCTACTGTTTACTGTACTGCTATGCTAACGGATGTACCACATATGACGGTTATGACTGAACAACTGAAATACTGATTTAATGAACTGTTTTCATTACTGTAAGGACATTCATTCTTAACCTCTTTACGCATTATGTTATTCACTGGGCTTTAGCTCACTGCTCATATATATATGTAGGTGTACAGGCACCAGACCGCGGCTAGAAACGTCGGGGTACTCTCCAGTTTTGTCAAGCCAACCTATGTGCCTCACTGCGAGGTTCCGAGCCTGTCAAGCTTTGGCTTAGGGGTGTTTTAATTCCCCGTCTGTCTCTGTATCTGTTTTGTAATAACTGTAGACTATACCGTACTTTTTAATAGGGATTAGGTCCCTACTCTGAATGATTGTATATAATGTGCATACTGTTTTGTCACTGACTGTATATATGTATGAAAAGTCTTTTTGCATATAGACTGTCACAGCTCATTGGACATTGTTTATTTACTGTTTTGGCTTCCGCCAGCCCCTGTGCTCTGTTTTACTGTCTTACTGCTAAGCAGGCCTTCGGTAATCTCGGATTGCTGGCCGGTTACGGTACTAAACCCATAGGGGCGGGTTTGGGTCGTGACACCATTGATCACAAATTTACACCATGTGAGAAAACGACAAAACATCAAAGTGTGTAGATTGTTAAAAAGAACATACATTTTATTGAAAATAACGCTTCAAGTGCTTGGCGTTCCATGGATGGGGGAGATCCCGACCTTCTATGTCCTGAAGTCGGTAAGTGCCCGGACGAGGTCTGGACTTAACAACGTAAGGTCCCTCCCACTTGGCTGTTAGCTTGCCCTCATCCGGATTTTTGGTGGCAAGAGTTGCTTCGCACAAAACAAGGTCCCCCACGTCGAACTTTCTTGGTCAGACTTTGCGGTTGTAGTGTGTTCTCATTTTCTGTTGATATGAGGCCCGCCTGACAGCAGTGGTTTCTCAGAGCTCTTCAATTAGGTCTAAGTCTGTCCGACGCAGTTCTTCAGTTAGTTCTGGACTCAGATGCAGAACCCTCGGGGTAGGTAGACTAATTTCCATTGGGATGACCGCCTCAGCGCCGTATGTTAAGCGAAAGAGGGTCTCCCCAGTGGGGGTTCGGGCAGTAGTGCTGTAGGCTCAGAGTACATTTGGTAATTCCTTAGCCTAGAGTCCCTTAGCAGCTTTCAACTTAGTTTTGATGATCTTCAGAAGAGAACGGTTGGTAACCTTAACTTGGCCATTGGCTTGGGGATGACCTGGGGAAGAGAAACATGGCTGGATTTGAAGTTCTGCATAGAATTTCCTAAACTTGGCATTGTCAAATTGTTTTCCGTTGTCGGAGACGATGGCTTGAGGGATGCCAAATCGGCACACGATCGATTGCCAGATGAATCTGGTTGTGTTCCACTCGGTAATTGTGGCGAGGGGTTCCGTCTCCACCCATTTAGTGAAGTAATCAATGACAATGATTGCGAATTTGGTTTGGCCGTGGCCGATGGGCAATGGACTAACTAAGTCGATCCCCCATTTGGCGAATGGGTAAGGACTGCAAAGTGTGATCAATTCTGTAGGAGGAGCATGAGGGATGTTGGCAAAGCGTTGGCACTTTTCACATTTAAGCACGAATTCAGTGGCATCTTGATTGAGAGTAGGCCAGAAGTAACCAGTGCGAAGTATTTTGTGGGCTAGTGACCTGGCACCCGAATGATTACCACATAGACCCTCGTGGACTTCCCTCATCACGTAGGTCGCTTGAGCAGGATTGAGGTATCTCAGGTATGGGCGTGAAAAGCCACGTTTGTACAAGAGGCCGTTGATAAGAATGTAGTTGGACGACCGGGCCCTGACCTTAGCGGCCTGGTGTTTGTCGGCAGGCAATTCCCCATTTGTCAAAAATAGCAGAATATCTGCCGCCTATGGAATAGGTTCATTTTGGAGGAAGTGGACTTGCTGCTGTTGTGGGGAAATGGCAAGGTGGGGCACGTATTCAAGGCCGACGCCATGGCTAAGGTCTGACTGGTTGGCAGAAGCTAATCAAGCCATTTCATCTGCCTTGGAGTTTTCCGTCCGAGGGATGTGCTTGATGTGGAAAGTGTTGAAGAGGCGAGCAAGGGGGAGTGCAATATCCCTGTAAGCCCGCATTGTGTCTTCCTTGGCATCAAATTCCCCCGTGATTTGTCCGACAATGAGTTGGGAATCGCTGAACACCTGGATATGGTTGACACCAATGTCTCTAGCTAGGCGGAGACCTGCTATCAATGCCTCATATTCAGCCTCATTATTGCTTGCGTCGAACAAGAAGCGGAGAGCACACTTGAAATAACCACCCTCGGGGGCGGTGAGGATGAGACCAGCCCCACTGCCTTCTTTGCGGGATGATCTGTCGACGTTGAGGGTCCCAGAATGGGGGTCTTCTGCCTCAGTGTGGGATTGCAGGAGCGGGGGGGCCGTGGTTGGAGTGGGATTAGTGAATTTTAGGATAAAATCGTTAACAGCCTGCCCTTTGATCGCCGTTCGAGGTCGGTAGGAGATGTCAAATTGGCTGATCTCAACCGACCATTGCATAAGTCTGCCGGATAGCTCTGGTTGTTGCATTATCTTTTTCAAAGGTTGGTCAGTGAGGACCACTATGGAGTGGGCTTGGAAGTAAGGACGGAGTCGTCTTGAGGCGATGACCAAGGCCAAGGACATTTTTTCTAGCAATGGGTAGTTCTGTTTTGCACCTTTGAGAGCCCGGCTAATGTAATAAACCGGGCGCTGTACTGAACCGTCCTCCCTGATAAGGGCCGCACTGACTGCGGTGCTCGATATGGCTAGATAGAGAAAAAGAGGCTCACCCATGAGCGCCTGGGAGAGTAAGAGGGGGTTGGCCATGCACTGCTTCAATTGTTGGAAAGCCACTTCGGAGTTGGTCATCCACTCGAAATTCTGCCGAAGGACTTTGAAGAAGGGGAGGCACTTGTCCGTTGCGCGGGAAATGAAGCACTTGAGGCGGTGACTCTGCCAGTAAGCCTCTGAACCTCCTTAACCATTCTGGGTGACTGCATTTCTATCAAGGCCTTGATCTTTACGGGGTTAGCTTCGATGCCCCGCTAACTGACCATGAAACCCAAGAACTTCCCAGATCCTACGCCGAAGTCGCATTTCTCCGGATTGAGCTTCATTTGATACTTTCGTAGGGTGCCGAAGGTCTCTCGCAGGTCGGCCAGATGATCAGTGGAGAGTTTGCTCTTGACTAGCATGTCATTGACGTATACTTCCATGTTCCGGCCTATCTGATGATGAAAGACGGCGTTGACCAACCGTTGGTAAGTGGCTCCGGCATTTTTCAACCCAAATGGCATGACACGATAATGGTAGGTTCCCCGGTCGGTGATGAAAGAGGTGTGTTCCTGGTCAGACGGGTGTACCAGAATTCACTACAAGAAAAAGCACCTTTGGCGACTAAATTTTTAGTCGCCAAAAGTCCATTTTTAGTCGCCAAAAGTCGACTTTTTAGTTTCCCCGACTAAATTTTTTAGTGGCCAGTTTTGTCGCGAAAACACGGTCGGGGAAGGTATTGGCGACTAAAAAACTTTTAGCCACCAAAAACGAAGTCTGTAGCGACTAAAACTTTGGTCGCCAAAGCTCAATTATATTTTTTAAATTATACATTTGACGACTAAATTTTTAGTCGCCAATAGTGAATTAATTTTTTTTTAAATTTATACATTTGCCGACTATTTTTTTATCCTCTGCTCTTCCAAAGTTTCAAACCACCAACCTCTTACATTCTAAACCTTTAGCAACACACTCTCTCCACTATGCCACTACAACACCACATGAATATATATGCAACATATATTATTTATATAGTATATTGAGCCGTATCAATATAAAACTATATATATAAACATAATTATTTTTATTCAATATAATTTATGTAAAAAATAAATTATTTACTAAAAAAAATAGGAGACCACTTTTGGTGACTAAATCTATTTTTTAGTTGCCAATTCTATACTTTTTGGCTACTAATTATTTTTTAGTCGCTAAAAGAATTAATTCCCGCCTAAAACCTCCACTTTTGGCGACTAAACTGAATTTTAGTCGCTAAAACCCTCCACTTTGGGCGACTAAACTGAATTTTAGTCGCCAATTGTTGACTTTTAGCTACTAAATGTTTTTTAGTAGCCAAAAAGCTTCACTTTTGGCTACGAATTTTTTTTTTTGTCGGTAAAACACACATAATCGACGACCAAACTATTTTTTAGTCACCAAAACCTATACTTTTGGCTACTAAATGTTTTTAGTCGCCAAAAACCTTCACTTTTGGCTACTAAAATTTTTTTAGTCGCTAAAACCCATATAATCGGCGACTAAACTGATTTTTAGTCGCTAATAACTATACATTTGGCTACTAAACTGTTTTAGTCGCCAAAAATCTTCACTTTTGGCTACTAATTCCATTTTAGTCGCCAATTGTGCTACTTTCAGCGACGAAAATTTGAATTTTAGTCGCCAATTCTGCTTTTTCTTGTTGTGATTTGGTTGTACCCAGAGAAGGCATCCATGAAGCTGAGCATTTGATGACCGGCCGTGGCGTCAACAAGCAGATCTATTGGAGGAAGGGGATAACTATCTTTGGGGCAAGCTTGATTGAGGTCGGAGTAATCGACGTAGAGTCGCCATTTACTGTTGTTTTTACGGACCAAGACCACATTCGACAGCCACCTGGGGTAGTTTACGTTCTTGACAAACTGTGCCGCTGTAGACACCCCATTTTTGACCGTCCTCAAGACTTGGACGTCATCGTTTGAACACTCGATGATTATCCGTGTTCGTGTTTGTTTTGAGTTCTCGAAGGTCTCGGCTACGCGCCTTGCCTCAAGACCTCTCGAGTCGACTGTTCTATGCTTGGTTTTGCACCAAACACTTGTTGTTTTACTTCTGAGGGTGGGAAATAGCTTGTTGGCCATCCCCACACCTTATCGGCCATGGCTTGAGGCCACTGGCCATGTTTTTTTTGCCACCGGCCATTGGTGATGGCCGGTCGGCACTCTTTCTGGTCGGTCGACCATTTATTTGGTCAATTTGTCATTTTTGGCTGGCCGACCACTGTTCATCTGTTTTTGGCAGATATTTTATGCCAGCTGTGATAGCTGGCATCCGCAATGCACCCCCTCCATACACGTGTATGGAGGATTTGCACCCTTCGCACCCTTCGCACCCTTTTGTTCTAAGCTTCTTGAAGAAGCTTGCACCCTTTGGTCAAGCTTCTTGAGGAAGCTTGGACCTTTGTCTTAGCTTCCTCAAGAAGCTTGGACCTTTGACTTAGCTTCCCTTAGAAGCTTGACCCCCTTGACCCTTTTGCCTTAGCTTCTCCAAGAAGCTTAGGCCCTTCTCTTGCTCTATAAAAGGAGACCTCTCTTCTCCTTTGAGGGGGTTTAGCAAAATCAGAGATATATAGGATATATACACCACTGTCTCTCTATCTCTCTCTCTCTCTCTCTCTCTCTCTCTACATTTGTGTGTGTTAGAGTGTCCAAAAGTGAGTTTTGTTCTTAGTTTTGCACTAAGACACCTAGTGTTACACCATACCTTGGTTATTGAGGTGTTGAGGGGTTGGTCTTGGAGCTTTTGAGTTGGTTTTGATCAGAAAAGGGGGCTGGAGTTTTGGTTCTTGAAGTGTTCTTCAAGGGTGAGTACTATTGCTTTATATTCCCCATTCTTACACTAGCTTTTAACCTACTTTGCATGCTGTTTTGAGCTTTGTGTATAACTGATAAAAGTTCTGATTTTTCATGTTTAAGATGTTTCATTAAGGTCATTCTTGTGTTTGGGGCCGACCTCCCCCTCTTAGGCCTTGTTTGGCCTCTTTTGTGCCTTCTTTGTTAAGCTTTGGGACCTTTTGTGTATTGGCCTTCTCACCACTAAAATCCAGTGGATTTTCAGTGGTGGTGAAGGGGTCTTGAAGTCTTGTATAGGGGAGGGACACCCCTCTCCTTTCGTGTCTCATTTGTTCATGTTTTTGGCTCATAAGGGTAGCATACATGCTTAGCTTTACTTAGCTCCATTTCAGAGGTTTTTGGGTGTCATTTGGTCATTTTATACCTCTGTTTTTGGTCGGATTGATGGTCCATTACATGCATCATACACTTGTCTAGCAATCCTCTTTATTGTCATAACATGTGCCATGCATTTGCCCCTCCATGCTTGCATGTTCTAGCTTGACTTCATGAAGCTTTTGGTCATATTTCATCATGCTTGAGGTCTGTTGGGTACTGATTTGATCATGTTTGCCATGTTTGGTATAGCCACCATGCATTTTGGCTTGTGAGCCTTGAGTGTGTGAGTCATTAGCATGCTTTAGTTGGGTTATTTCAGTGATTTGGAATAATTTCCCATGCTATTTCAGTCCATAATCCATGTTTGCATGCTTGCATTCATCATCCTTTCCATGCTTTGAAGAGATGATCTTTTGTGCCTTAAAATGAGTCATTGTGCATGCCTATGTGTTTGAGGCTTTGGGTTGCCATATCAGTGGGTTTTGGGGCTCCTTTTTGCATGTTAAAACTCTGTTTTGCATTGATTACTCCATGCCATATGTGGTTGGGGTGGTTGTAGTAAAGTGCCCTCTTTGTGGCCTTAAATCTCCCTTTGTTTTGCATTCATTTCTTAGCATGTTTTGACCATGATCTATGCATGCTTTAGTCTTGTTTTGGAGTGCCTTAGGACTGTTTTAAGCCATTTTGGTCCTTTGGGGTTTGGTTGACATAGCTATGGTTTGGACCCCTTTGTTGGCTTCAAGTTTTGGTCATTATTGCATGCCTTACTTGCATAACATGGTTGATTTGGCATCATCCTCTATACACTTTCAGAGTTTAACATGTTGGTCTAGTGTCCATGTTTATCATCTTTAGAGTGTTCTCGAAACTTACCTTTTGTGCCTTAGCTTTAGGCCCATTGGTGTACATGTTTGCATGAGCATTTATCTATCATTTCCATAGCTTTTGGTCATTGATTTTGGCATGCTTGCGAGCTATCCATGTTAGTTTAAGTCCATCTCACCATGTTGTTGCATGCTATACATGTTCACATGTTTAGGTTGCATGCCTATTGCATATTGCATGTTAATATGCCCATGTTGCATTAGATTTGTTACATACTTGAGTTATTTGCATGCTTGCTTGCTTGCCTAGGTTGCATTGCATTGTGTATGCATCCCTTGCTTCTTGATCAATCATGATAGAGGTTGGGGCCCTTTATGTGTTTTGTGCATTTCATTCCATATTGAGTTGCACACTTCGCACCTTTGGCCATCATGCATTGAAATGCGTGATTGATGGTCCGAGGGTCGAGAACCATACTCCCTTGAGTTCATGACATGATAGGGAGGGTGGTCGTGCATACATTTGTCTTATAAATTCCTTGCCATGCACTGTCTGTCCTCTGTTGCAGCAAAACCAGTGTTCTGCAGGAGTAGATGGCCGGTCGGCCATCTTCAGTGCCGGCCGGCTACCAAATTCCAGCTGATGGCTCTACTTTTGGTCGGTGACTACTTTCCAATGGCCGATGGTCCTATATTTTGGCCGGTGGCATCCCACAATGTTCAGGGAGTAATTCAGAGGCATCTCAAGGATTTTCACAATTCTAAGAGGTGCAGAACAGTGCAAACAGAGGCAATATGTGGCATGGCAACGGGTTTCCGAGCGAGGCGAATCGAGCATGCAAGCATTTGACCCTCTTCCCGAGGCAGCTTTACTGCTAGTAGTTTAATTAATCTGTTAATTAATTACAGTTTTGTAATATTTAATTAGCTAGAGTAGTTAATTATTTATTTGGTTTGTATTATTCTTTTGGTCCCTCCGAGAGAGGGCAAATTCTGTAATAAGCGTGCGTGTGTGTGATGCATGTCTTCCAACCCCACATCTTTCTCCCTTTTACTTACCTGCTTTCAATGGTTAGTCTTAGGGCACGTTTCAATTAGCATACTTATGATAGCATGTTTGCATACATTCATTTGTATTGCACGCACTGGGCTCGGCGCATCATACTAATTGCATAGTATTTCAATTCCAACTTGAATACGTGTATCGAGTTGTCGCATTTCACATGCCATTCTTAGGGTAGCCGAGCCTATCTTAGTTGCATTTTGTATGCGTTGCATTAGCCATTGCTAACATGAACTAGGATCATGCATGATTATTAACTAGTTTCTTGTTTTGGCTCGGAGTACACTGTGAGTGTTTATGCTTTAGTATCTTGCATGTATGTGAATGTTAACATGACAGCATGCTTGCCATGAGGCTAACTGCTTATGTGATATAACTGCCTGAATGTCTGTGGGTGAAGGTTAGATTATCTGAATTGGAACAATTCATTGATTGCGAGTTTTAAGCCCACTAGATAGTGACAAATCACCATGTTTTCTAAGCCCACTTGAGGGTGGCAAAATCCGCATTTTAGCCTACTTGCGAGTAGCAAACCGCTTTCAAAAAAAAAAAAAAATGAACATGAAATGTTTTGTTCCAACTCAGGCGATCCAGTCTATACTTGTATGCTGCGCGCATCACATAGTAATTCTAGGCTAATAACCGGAATAAGAGCGCATAATGTTTTCAAAACTCGATATCATGGTTAGTAGAGGCCGATCTTTGATCGGGCGAGCGGAGGTGCTCACGAAATGACCTTCCCCAATCGTACCCAAGTTCTCGAGCCGAGGCAACTTTGGTGATGACAGACACGTGGCCTTAGGCACGAGTCAGGGTTCCCTAAATTCCCCCAAAATAAATATTTAGGTGGCGACTCTGTATCTGGCAAAGCAGTCCATGTTTGGCACTTCTTTCAAAAAATCTGTTTTAAAAAACAATTTGCCAGATTTGGACTCTTTGGTGATTTATCAATCTCGCATTACACTTTGCGAGATCAGATTAAGAACCGTGACAATTTGAGTCCGAACTGTAGTGAGCCCAAATGAACAAAACGGGATTCCCTCCCAGGACGTTCGGGGACGTCTACAGTTTCTGGCGACTCTGCTGGGGATTTAGAGAACTTGACTCGAACTCATGATATCTTGTTTTGATTACACTTATGTGTTTCTTTGCATTGCATTTGCATTGGTGTGCCTAGGACACCGTGTTTGCCATCTGCTATTCCTGAACGGTTTGCTGGAGGCTTGCTTTGTTAAGCGTGCCATAAGGCTGACCGGTTACGGGCTTTGCCACGATGGGAACACAAACCCCGGTTTTCACCGGGGCACCCTTTTTGACCATTCGACCTAGTGCATATTCAGAATCCATAGTGACCATTCCAAGGTAGGACAGGTTACTTACCCGATTATAGGTTGTTTGAAACCGCTGCGTGCGTAGTGAAACCCTAGCTCCTGACAAAATAGGACAGGGAAACCCTACCCCCAACATAGGGTGTTTTGGCTCTTATTTGCTTGCTATGTGCTTTTAGAGTGTGTCTCTACAGGGAATGCATGTATCAGTTTGCAAGTCTGGGTATCAGGCCTGCGGGCATCAGTATTTGGAAGAATCAGTTTTACCTGAGGGTATCAGTTTACAGGGCAGAATTTTGGGCAGAATTCTGTAGGGAGCGCAGTCATTCAGCCTCGCTCATGATGGTTCTGGTGAAATCAGGCTGAGATGCTGTCTGTTTTCTCTTTTGCCAAGTAGTCTTGGAACCATAGCTTCAGAAGGGTCTAATATCCCTCGGGTACTCTGGACTTGTGTTGTTATGTGATTAGGGGATGAACCACCTGCAGGCGGCACTCAGTTTACTCCAGATGTGGCGTATGGCACGCACTGTTTTGAGCATTTGTGAATGCTGGTTTTTGTACTTTCTGACTTGGGTATTGAGTCTGTCTTGTTGTATCGAGTCAAACCTGTTGAGTCTGTCTTGTTGTATCGAGTCAGTCTTGTTGAGTCTGTCTTGTTCTATCAAGTCAGTCCTGTCGAGTCTGTCTTGTTGTATCGAGCCAGTCCTGTTGAGTCTGTCTCGTTGTATCGAGTCAATCCTGTTGAGTCTGTCTTGTTGTATCGAGTCAATCCTGTTTTGTTAGAGTCGGGTGATTCCGGGGGTGTTCCCTCGGGCATCACTGTTTTGTTTTGTGTTTGTCTTTTTGCTTTCTCTTGAGTCTGTTTTTGTCTTGGAGCCAGTTACGCCAGAAGTTATGAATGGAACAGTAGTGAATTTTCACACTCTTGTGTTTGCTTCTGCCTTACGCCTGTTGTGCCAGCAAATTTGAGTGAAACGACAGTGCATTTCACCTGCTCTTTTGTGCCTTTAAGTTATTGTATTGACCTGAGTTTTTCAAAACCTTTTTGAACATTGTGATGAAAACGAAGAGGAAGGAATTCCTCGGGTTTTGCACAATTCGATCAATTGAGAGAAAGAGAGGCATGCTAAGCCCTTAATGAATGAGATCATGTTTGTTAATGTGAGTATTGAGAAGGATCCTGGCTTGATCCAGATTGGTTCCGCACTGTCTTCAGTGTGAGCGATTTGTCGCTTTCTTAAAAGATTTCAAAAAATGTTTTGCGCAGTTCTGCGAAGACCTGTGTGGAATCGCTCTTGAGATTGTGCAGCCTAGGATCGCTCTCAGCCTCGAAACTCGACCCCTCACTTTCAAACCTTGAACTGGGATTCAGAATGTTCAACGGTCAACCACAACGTAAGGCCTGTGTGGCCGGATCAGAAGTAGCCCTCGAACTAGGGGCAGGGAAGTCAGATCAAGAAGATCAGATGTCGTCAAAAGAAGCTTGCAAAGCTAGATCAGAAGCACCACTCGAACTAGGGGCAAAAGATGCTAGATTATGCTCGAAGAGCCGAAGATGGATTATTCCACAAATCAATGAAGATCGGCAAGAATGCTAAATCCCAGAGGGGAAGAAAGAAGAAAGCATTGCTGAGGGACAACCGAGTTCCTATCCACAACACTAGGGGCAAATTCAGCCCCCCCATTGGGTGGACTCCTGCATCGTCAGTGAACAACAGCCATTCTCCTAGATTCAGATGACTTCAGGATCTCAAAACCATTTGACATGGACAAAGCTACATTTTTACCCTTGAGAGGCTCGCTGGGCCAAAAACCCGGAAGGGCGACCCAGGCAAAAGTTAGAGCAAGAAAAAGAACAAAAAGAACAAAAAAAAAAAGAAAAATGCAAAGAATGAAAAAGTAAAGAAGAAAAATGAAGAAAATGAAAAGAAAAGATGAAAAAAAGAAGAAAAGAAATGAAAAGAAAAAGAGAAACATAGCTCGCAAGGTTGAAAACCCAGAAAGGGCGGCCTTGGCAAAAGTTAGAGCGCAAAAGGAGAGGTTAATACCCGAGTGTACCTTAACCCCGAACTACGTAAGGCTTGATTCCCATCTTTGGGATACGTAGGCAACTTCATTCTGAAGTCTAGCCGTAAAACACTTCAAATTCGATTGTGTCCATGTGATGGTTTTGGTCATCTTTGTCTTCTTTGTATCCGAGAGTTCGGTTGTGATCGTCACTCTTAAGACTGATTACAATGCGCTGCGGTGCCATTCAAACAAGGGGCAACTTTCCGTTGCCATACAATGCGCTGCGGTGCTATTCAAACTAGGGGCAACTTTCAGTTGCCATACAGTGCCGTTCAAACAAGGGGCAATTTTCCATTGTTTATGGGTCCGAGGTCGTGCATCTCAAGAGTAGGTTCCGTGCTCGTTAAGCAGTGGCCGTTTGCAAAAATAGTTTTTGAGAATTTTTACTGAGGTTGACTAATTCTCTCGAAAATTATTCCATTTTTCTAAAAACTAGACCATTTCTTGGACCCAAAAAAAGGAAAATTTTCAGTGCTCATAACCTGACTTGCATGATTTCAAATCAGAAAATCGAACAAGCATGTTAATCTAACTCTCATGTTGGTCAAAATTGTTTTAGTAGAAAACCAAAACAAAAAATGGTCAAAATGATGAATTAGGGGCACAGTTGAGTCAGGCTTCCTGTCTTTCCCCCGTTGTCAACATACTTTCCAGAAAAGGGCACTCTACTTGCCGGAAAGGGCACCGTATTCGCCAGAAAGGAGGGCACCACTGAAGCTAACCGCAAAAGGGCTGAAAGCTCTATCACCCTCCAAGCAGCAAGGTATCAAGCTAAGTGCGAAGCACAAACTGGAATGGAGCAGGATATTCCATTCCCTCGTCTGGATAGATCTAATCACATCCAAACTCCCCAGTAGAGCATCGTTAACCAATGTCAATTGCAGATCTGCTGCACATCCAGCCGCATCACAACCCCTCTGTGGGGGAAGTTCACTGTTGTGAGCAGAAGAAAGAAAATCTAGCAGAATGCTAGAGGCAAGAGCCCGCAACTTCTTGTTTATCCATCAACCACCTAAGGGAGGGATAAAAAATGAGAGATTGAAGAATAGAGAGATGTGCGCTGAGAGAAAAGTGAGAAAAGGGCTTTTCAGAAAAATTACGCCTAAGGGCCGAGTGATGTGGGAATCACAAATGAGAAAGGGTGGGAAACAGTACCCAGAGAAACAAGCTCCTTGTGCATGTCTGAGTGTCGTGTCTTTTGTTTTTGTTTTATCTCGATTCTTGTTTTGAGTCGTTTCGAGGGTTACTCGATGTGTTTAGATTGTTTACCTTTTGTTTTCCATTGTTGAGTCGTAGTGCGTTGTGTTCAGTCATAGGCTCAATACCCCGGTCAAGAACTCATCTCTCAATTTCAAAAATAAAATCGTTTTGCGCTCCGAGTGCCGTGCCGTTCTCCACATCTGTGCAAAACAATATTCGTTCTTTCGTAAAACCGCAGGGTTCAACCCAGGTCACGCGAGAACAGTGGAACAAGGACCTATCTGAAGCTATATAGGTTCCAGATTACAAAGCAAAAGAAAAGAGGGAAAATGTCGGGTATCTGAGTTTGTTTTAATTTTAGTAAGTTCCGAGATTACATTCAATGTGTACCTCTTTAGGTCTTGCCAATGCTCCAAAGTATGAGTGTACCTCTACCTCAAGCTCAAGATCAAGTTTGCTTCAAGCCAGAATGGCGATCAAGTGCTCTCCCTGAGTACCATTCCCTACCAGAGGCATCTTGGCTGTGTTCACAATGAGTTTCTAAGAGACCAACTGTGACGGTGGAAACTAGAGTTCGAATGGCTGTTGCCTAGAACGCAAAGGTTCGGGATTTTCGAGACTAAAGTTTGGTTTAAATACCCAGAGGCGTGTCATCGGCTTGAAATCTGTATGGAAGCCCCATACGTTGAGATAGCGTGTATGCACCTCAATTCTGGATACTGAACCAACCTAGTCTGTCACCCCGTTAGAGAATAGGGAAAGTTGTGAATATGATCAGGGAGAAAGGCACCATCCATAGTGTTCTACGTGAAGAACCCTTGTCAGTATTCCAGAGCCTTTGTACTGTCAGTTGAAGGTAAGTGTCCGAAGAGCACGAGGGGGGGTCCCCATCAGAGTAGAGCGGTTCATCGCTACTCACCCTATGAGGTGCTTTCTAAAGCGCCGCTAGGTTTGTTTATTGCATTCCTTAAACATCATGCATTATATTGCATTATACCCATCAAGTTTCTTTCTCATTCATGCACGATATTGTATGTACGGTTCATTCAAAGAAGTTCCGTTTGAGATCATTTATTTAGTGTATCAATCACACTTCATTCAGTTAGTGTATCAATCACACTTCATTTATTTAGTGTATCAATCACACCTCATTCACCCTTAGTGTATCTATCACACTTTCTTCATTCGCTTAGTGTATCAATCACACTTCATTTATTTAGTGTATCAATCACACTCTCTTCACTTAGTGTGTCAATCACACTTCTTTCATTTTGTATATCTATCACACACATTCTCATTTTCTGTATCTATCACACATATTCTCATTTTCTGTATCTATCACACACATCCTCATTTTGTGTATCTATCATGCACATATTCACGTCATTATCTTTTGTGTATCCATCACACCTGTTCACTCAATGCATCTATCACACTTTGTGTTCACATTTAGTATATCAATCATATCTTATTCACTTAGTACATCTATCACACTTTGTGTTCACATTTAGTATATCAATCATACTCTGTTCACTAAGTGCATCTATCACACTTCGTGTTCACATTTAGTATATCAATCATACTCTGTTCACTAAGTGCATCTATCACACTTCGTGTTCACATTTAGTATATTAATCATACTCTGTTCACTAAGTGCATCCATCACACTTCGTGTTCACATTTAGTATATCAATCATACCCTGTTCACTCAGTGCATCTATTACACTTTGTGTTCACCTTTAGTGTATCTATCATACTCTGTTCACTTAGTGCATCTATCACACTTTGTGTTCACCTATTGTGTATCCATCACACTTGTTCACTTAGTGCATCTATCACACTTTGTGTTCACCTATTGTGTATCCATCACACTTGTTCACATTAGTGCATCTATCACACTTTGTGTTCACCTATTGTGTATCCATCACACTTGTTCACTTAGTGCATCTATCACACTTTGTGTTCACCTATTGTGTATCCATCACACTTGTTCACTCAGTGCATCTATCACACTTTGTGTTCACCTATTGTCTATCCATCACACTTGTTCACTCAGTGCATCTATCACATTTTGTGTTCACCTATTGTGTATCCATCACACTTTATTCACTTAGTGCATCTATCACACTTTGTGTTCACCTTTAGTGTATCTATCATACTTTGTTCACTTAGTGCATCTGTCACACTTTGTGTTCACCTTTAGTGTATCTATCATACTTTGTTCATTTAGTGCATCTCTCACACTTTGTGCACACTTTTTGTGTATCTATCACACGCTCACTTTGTGTATCTATCACACTATGCTCACTTTGTGTATCTATCACACTACTCACACTATGTGTATCTATCACACGCTCGCTTTGTGTGTCTATCACACTACGCTCGCTTTGAGTATCTATCACACTGTGCTCACTTTGTGTATCTATCACACATGCTTGTCCACTTAGTATATCTATCACACTTCGTTCACTTTTGTGTATCTATCGCACATGTTCGTGAAAATTGCATAATTTTCTTACATCCTTTCTGTATGCCTTGTTTTTCTGAGTTCCGCCCGCTGAGCTGAGCGGGATGGTCCTCCACAAGCAAGCCCGCCAGCAATAACTCTGATCTCTCCAACAGGGGGGGCAGGGTTACCTTGTGCCCGGGATTGCTGTGGAAGGCGATCATGACCTTGGTTAGGTTGTGCGAGTTGTCGAGGAGGGGTGCGCCGGCGGTTGTTTCTGATAGGTTCAGTCCTTTGCCTTTGCTGAGGGCGGGCTTCCGTGAACCGATTGAGACGTCCCTGACGTATCAAGCTCTCGACCTGGTCTTTGAGGTTAACACACTCCTCCGTATTATGGCCATGGTCCTGATGAAAGCGGCAGTATTTGGACTAGTCTCGCCGGTTGGAAGGAGACTGTGACGGTTGGGGCCATTTTAGGGGATAATCTCGTTGGATCTGGTTCAGGACTTGTTCCATGGGAGAATTGAGGGGTGTGTATCGTTCGAACCAGTCTGGCGATCGGGTTGGCGCCGACCGGTCTGCTCGGGCTGGCCGGTCGGTATACTGAAGTGTTTGGTGAGTGTACTGGGTGTTTCTGGTTTCGGAGTCCTTTCTCTTATCTCTGGGGGTCGGGCTTTTGGCTGTAGGATCTTGTCGGGCGGCTAGGGAATCTTCGGCGTTTATGTATTTTTGGGCTTTGGAAAGTAGGGTTGTAATGGAGGTCGGGGGGTTTTTGGAGAGGGAAAAAAGGAAATCAGATTATTGTAGACCGGCCATGAAAGCCGTGAGGATGACCTTGTCGTCATTTTTTGCTACCTGTACGGCTTCGGTGTTGAAGCAAGTGACGAAGCTGCGTAACGACTTTTCCCTCGGTCTGACGGATGTTGAGGAGCTGGGTTACTGGACGCCGCTAGCGCTGGGCACCAATGAAATGGCTGAGAAATGAGTCACTTAGGTGCTGGAAAGTGGAGACAGAGTCTGTTGGCAGTTGACTAAACTAGAGTCGAGCCGACCCCTTAAGTGTTACGGGGAAAGCCCGACACATGATCTCGTCAAGGAATGCATGGAGGACCATGAGGGTATTGTAAGTTTCCAAATGGTTGACTGGGTCCGTTGTGCCGTCGAAAGAGTCGAGCAAGGGCATTTTGAACTTAGGAGGTAAGGGTTTGTCCCTGATGGAGGCAACAAACGATGAGTTGGCTATGGTAGATGGTTTATTCTGTATGTTCTGCATGACTCCTTGGAGCTGGAGCTTCATGGCTCAGAGTTCTGCATCCCAGAGAGGAACATTGTTACCACCGGAATACAGCGGAGGCTGGACACTACTGGCCTCTCCTTCGGAGGTGGGTGCCTGGACCGATAGATGTGGGACCTAGGGTGGTGGGTTCATATCTGGAGGAGGGGGTCGCAAGACTTCCAAGTTAGGTGGGTAGGGCTGTTGGATAGGATGGCTCGGGGCTCGTTCTTGGTTGGGTGGGATATCTTGAGGTGGAGAAGGAGGGATGGGAAGGTCTCTTTGAAGTAAAGCATTGATCAGGGCTTGGTTTTGCTCTGCTAAGCGGTTGATGCTGTTGGTAAGTTCTATGAAGTACTACGGTGGGTTGTTTGGATTGGGAGGGTCGGCTTGGTGGCCGGCAACATTGTGGTGAGAAGTCATGGATCTAGTTGTGACCATCCACCTTGGTGGGTGGCAGGAAAGGGTTATTGGGAAGGGGTCTCCGGCGACAATGAACACAACTGGCGCGCGGAGCAAAAGGATTGCCACAGACGGCACCAACTGATGATACAGCATGTTCCAGATGGAACGGGTCGGATTAATCCACGCTTCCCAAACCGGTGCCCGAGGTACCAAGACCACAGAGAGACCTGCACAAGAGTTCAACGGGGAACAAGGAGTCCCCCAGCGAACCCTCCGACGAGCAAGTTAGAAAGAGAGATGGAGTGTAGAGATAGATTAGTGATAGAAAGCTTAACATTTTCCTTGTCTTCGATGCCTAGTTATATCATCTGCTAATCATTTTGTTGTCCCTTCCGACCTGTCATCTTAGCCGAAAGTCTATGCTCTAGCTTACCTTGTTCATGGTGAAGCCGTTCTGTCTCGACGGGGAGGGGTTATCACAATAAATGCTGTAAGGAACTCCATTAATGGCTGATGTGTAGTGCAATAATTTTGCAGGATCTTTGTCTACTTATGTGACTTGTCCTTTTCTTGCCACGTGTTTAGATGTCATCGGTTCTTAATGCCACGTTGAGCTCCAGCAACGTTGGGCTTTAGTATTTGAATTATGTATTGGCCCTAAGTGGTGGGCTATATCCTTTATGGGCTTACTCGTGTCAACAATTTAGATGGACTTAACTTATGCAACTCAAGTCTAACTTCAAATTTTTTACCACTTAAGCAGTATAATTTCAAATTTGTCATCAAGTCTAATTAGGTTGAAAATTGTCAACCCAAATTTAATTTGGGCAAGTGTTTTAACAACTCATGTAAATTGAATTCTATTATTAATTAATATGTATAAATTCTACATAATAAAAGTAAAATATTATAAATTAGGGATTATTTTCTTACCATATTACAATGTAATACATTTTATTATTTGATACACATGGCTCAAACTAATTTTTTTATTATGATTTGTTTTTGTATTTTTGGAGATATTTTTTCTTTTTTCTTTTCAAAAAGTGCACACTACAAAAAAGTAAGATTTTAGAATTCAAAATTTAGGGACAAAATTATTTTTAGGGATCAAATATTTTTGTTGCGAAAGTGTAGTCATTATATTTTTAGGAATAAAAATTGGGCATTTTGGGACCAAATTTTTTGTCTCAAAAAATAAACCATTTTGAGATCAAATTATTGTCCCTAAAAGTCTATTTATTAGTGACATTTTCAAAATTTTATTGCTAAAAGCCTTTTTTTTTACTTTTCGGGACAATCTTTTAGTGACTATTCTCATGACGATAAAAATTGGTCCTTAAACGTCTTTTGCAACAAAAAATTCACTTTTAGAGACCAAAAATTTTGATCTCTAAAACTTTTATATATTATAGTGGCAATACATTAGTTTAGCAATTCTTTTTTGGATGTTTGAATTTGGACAACTCGAGCCGAGCCTAAATTCTTTGAGTTAAACACAGGCTCAGGTTGGCCAAAAGTTTGGACAAAATTTCAAGTAAAAGTTAATTTCAAATTTAGGTTCAGGCTCAAGTTCAAATTAGACAGATCCCTTTACATCTTAGATAAAACTTGGATAGACAATCAGTCTAACCAAACCTGCCCGGTTTACAACCCTATTTTAAAAAGGGGATATCTAAAAAGAGAGTTTAGAATTAAAAACACCAAAAGCCATACCAAACTCTGAAGGGAAAGTTTGTTATCTGCTAAATCCACATCCAAAAAACCTGCAAATGATGGCCTATACAACTTTTTCTTCAAAGAGAAACTGTCAAAAGCAATCAAAAGGTAAATCAGTTAAAATAATAATTATTATGCATTGTATACAAAAGCAGATATAGGCCTCGTTTGGAAAGTGGCTATTTTAGTAGGCTATTTGGCTTTTTGGCTATTTTAGTAGGCTATTTTATTTTTGTGTTTGGGAAGATGAGATGATTTTTTAGTTGAGTTGTTGTATTGGAAAGTGTGTTGAAATGATGTTTGAATGTAAAATGACAAATTTGTCCCTGAATTATAATTTTTTAAAATGATGTGAAGGGGTAAAATCGTAATTTAGCCGGCATTGTTGACTTTTCCGGCTGTGACAGTGTAGGCTGCGCCTACACTGTCCAGCGCAGTGCCTATTTTTATTTTATTTTTTTTTGAAAAAGTTGCAAACAGTGGTGCTTTTAGGCTATTTTCTGAAAATGGGCTACAATAGCCTCATTTGAGGCTTCCCAAACAGCGCCATAACACAAAACAAATACATAAAATAAACAAACCTTGTAGCATCAGAGCACATGAGAACTGCATGCTTGTCTTTGGCCTTCAAAAATCCTAAAGAAGACAGGAGTATATTCTTCAAGGTGTTGTGAAGCCAATGTCAAGAGCCCAAATGGTCCAACCCCACCTCGAATAGTTGAACCGTTGTGGCCACAAAGTTCTTGGGCATCCAAGTTAACCCAACTAGGGTCAAATGGCTCGGCTTTGTCCAAACTTAGGAATGAGAATGTCACTTCAACATCTGCCTGCATAATTTTCAGAGCTAATGTATGACTTTCATTAATGCTATTGCATAAGTTCTACATCATTAAGCATTTGTACACCGAAAATAACTATGATATCATGGTTTGATTACAATTTCAATGATTCGTCTATTTGATCTCTTTTCTAATTCGCTCATCGATCTAATTTTTAAAACCTTATAGTCAGGTATGGTATGGATGCATTTCTAGTATTTTTATGAATACGTAAGAGGCATAAATATAAAACAAATTAAAATGTAGAGATACTTAAACAATATATTAAGCATATTTTAAACACTTTATAAATATAGGATATTTTTACAATTATTAAAAATATAAAAAATATTTAGGATTTTTTTTGGACCATTACAAAAGGATTTAATTATCTTTTGCATTTATTTTTTAATTGTTATATGTCCTGTTCTACTGTAAATTATAATAAATATATTTTTTAATGAATGTATCGCACCGTATCTATATTTTAATTTTTTAAAATTTTGCTGTATCAATATGCACGTAGAAAAAATTCATGGACCGTGAAAACAAAACCCAGAAAATGTCCAGAATGCTAAATCTATGGTGTAAAATCAAAATTGTATGTGTGAGACCATATTATCAATCAATTGGACCTTTAATTTCGAATTCTGAATAATTTCTAATTCTTTTTGTCTGAATTCATAAAACTGTTCATACACAATGTATTTGCAGCGGTACTCGCACCCCATACTTCCTAGTATGTTACCCAGCAATGCATGTGAAGGCATGACCAAACATGTGCGTGTGAATTCTATTCATTATAGTGTTTAAGGAAAGTGCGTGTGAATTCTATTCATTAAAGTGTTTAAGGAAAGTAATTGTCTTGGCTAATATTATGGTGCACAGCTTAAAAAGGGCGTATAATATGCAAGTTATGTCATTTATGAGTTTGATTATCACACAAATGGTATAACCAGGGGCGGAGGGAAGGAAGGAAGAGGGGGGTCATGTGCCCCCCCTTAGTTTTGAGAATTTTTTTTTTTTTGTGTGTGTGTCTTGTTGTCATATATAAAATGTATATATTTTTTTTCTTAACATGTTTTTTGGTTAAGGATTTATTATATTGTTCAGAACAAGTAGTTATTTGATACTTTACAAGCACTATCTGGTATTATTTATGTAATAGTTTAAACCAATAGTATAGCGAAAAATCTTATAGATTGGATATAATGAACTCATTATTTTCAAGCAATTGACCGACTGTTTAGTGTGATTTGTGATTTCTCATGCTTTGAGCATAACGTAGACAATGTTATATGGTATTCTAAGACTGTGTAATAATTTTCATTCGAAACACATCATTCATAAGCAATGTCATCTCTTTAATATTTTTCTATCAAATAAAAATTAAATAAATTTTATAATAATTTGTGCTATAAACGATGTGTTTTTATTTTCTAAAATTAAGAATTTTGATTCATAATTTTGTGTTAAAATTACAAACTTACATCACCATCCCGCACCGAGCTATTCTACACTATTATAGAATTTTAATTTGTTCCTATTAATAATGAATATGTAATTTTTATACTTAAATTTAGCTCATAAAATTATTATTATCTTAATGTTCATCATGATTTTTTTTAAATAAAAAATTATAATTAATAGTGCCCCCTCTAACTCAATTTCCTGGCTCCGCCACTGGGTATAACTCAATACTATGAGAGTCATAATTATGAAGAAAAAAAGAAGTTATAACCAAACAATATATCAGGTATTACTACACAATTATTAGATCATAATTAAAATAATGTCATAATTAACATCACAATATATCACAACTAATAATACAGTAGGTTATAACCGAAAATGCATATGATACACATCCCAAAAGGTGTGTATACCATAGAATTTTCAAATTATTTTTGGTGCCACAAAACATGATGATTAGAATAGAAAATCTATAAGAAGAATCAAACCTGTGCAAATGTAATTCCTTTGATTTCAACATGGTCTCCCAAATTGAGCTTTTGATTTCTTATATGAATGAACCTTTTTTTCCTCTTAGAGTTTCTAATGCTTCAATTGGCCATTGTAGTAACTGTTTTCCGCTTCTATCAAGCCAGTCCTTTCGTGGAATTAGGATCATGAAAAAAATATCATGAAAATTATCATAAAAGATTCTTCACCTTTGGATTACTCATACACTAAAACACCACACACTAATCAAGGGATGAAAAATCTTCATGATAGATTTCATGATATATTTTTGATGATCCCTAACATTATTGGTCTAAAATAATGTCATTAAAAAATAATTAAGCTAAGGAGATTCTCAAATATTAATGTACAAGTATGTGAGTGTGTTATCAGTCATTCTATACTTATCATTTATTAAATATATATTATCTGAATTCCAGTCCAATCCTTTTTGACATCCTCAACAGAGGTATCTGACTCATTAACACACCCCCACCAAATCATCCGATTCTTTCCAAAATCAAAAAATGTCTTTGATGCATAAAAATTTTCGTAATCATATCTCAACTCAATCCGACCATCATCAGATATATTATCTGGTACATATTTATCCATCTTGGGGATATAGTTTCTAACTGTATAGTATAAATTAATTTTATGGTGTTATGCATATAACAACCTTCACAATCCAAAATCGTGAACTGTCATGATTTTCACAAATAATAACATAATGCGGAAAATAAATAACATATCCGGATCAATTATGCAAAACCTTAAAATGACCCAAAATTGATTGAACATAAACCTAATAATATTAGTGGAAAATGATTTCTCTCTCTTGACCCTCTTTAGAATACATTGAATTCAAAATTTAGTTGATGGGTAGTCTGAATGTCCTTTTATAGGTAGAGAGAGGACCAATTTCCCTATTCAACAATGATTTCACTTTTCCATCAAAGTAAGATACTTAGAAAACACTCTTCTTTATTTACCAATTAATTATAGCAAAAAATATGGAATCATAATCTTGCCAAATCTCTAATTCTTATTACCATGTCATGTCGGTCAATATAATGACTAAATAAATAATTTAGTCCTACATTCTCCCACTTGGCCTATATAAGAACTTACGTCAAGATTTAACAAGGTAAACATTAGGCGCGCAATAAACCATATTCATCAATATTACTTTTAATTTGGTCATCATCATAATGCTCTAATTAAATAATTCACTAATAAGAGTCATGGCGGTTCTACACCAATAGTGCGATATAGTTCCTTCCATGTACTACAACACTAGCAACTAGTTTAACATAGCCCTTTAAGTGAAGAGTATAAAGAGGTCCAACGACAATGTCTTTTATGAAAGACTATTCCTGTTGTCATTCATTCATTCTCATATATGTACGTACTCATTTCATAACAGGAAATATATCAGAAACACAATTAATGGGATCTCAATGTGTCAAATAACACAATCAATCATAAACGACTATTATGGATTACATTCAAGACCCAATTGACAAGTTTCTTAATTGTCTTTAAAAGTAATCCCTTCATCAATAGATGTGCATTTGAAAGTTATATACTTATGTATTTTATTGACACTTTCTGTTTATGAAATTCTTCTTTAACAACAAAGTATTTCAATTCTATGTGTTTAGCATCATTAGAATACTTGTCATTCCAAGAAAATAAAACAATTGCAAAATTATCACAATAAATTCTCAACGACTTGGCAACAAAAGTCGACAATCCCAAGTCTTAAGATAAAGTTTCGCAATAACAATTCATGAATTGCGGTCTCAAAGCACACCACAAATTCAACTTTCATAGAGGATACTTGTGATAGTTCGTTTTACACTTTTCTTAATATTGCTCCTCCACAAAATAGAAACAAAGAACCAAAAGTGAATTTTCTACTATCAATATATCATTTAAAGTCTGAATCTAAGTAGCCAATCAATTCAAGATTATCAGACTTCATAAATGTGAGTAAGTAATCTTTTATTCCTTATGATTACCTTATCACTTGTTTATTTGAGCATTAAGTTTCTTACAATAAATGTATAAAGAATCGTTTCCATTCTAATTGATTTTATAAAATTTTTCCTTTCAGAATATGGATAACTTTATGTGAATATTCTTTTATTATGAATCTCTATAGAACTTTTAATATATACCTTCTGAGACAATCAGGAATGAAATTCGTAGGTTCTTATGTGATTATGTGCTTACGTGGAGTGAATTACTGTTGTTCAATGCATTAGGACGCGAGTGTTATAGCTTCGGCACATTTATTAATGTGCTAACGTATTAATCGTCTTTGTTACCTTTATTAGGATATCAGGACGAGGACGAGGACAAGGATGTGGTAGGCGTGGTAGGTAGGAGATGCCCATACCGGATGAGATTCCGGAGCAGCAGAAGGGTGTTGGTCAGGCCAATGTGGCTGAGCCAGCGGGTCAGCAGGCTATGGGTGCCTTAGCTCGCAAGATAGCAGGGGCATTCAGGGAGTCCGTGGGCATTCTCAGGGCTGAGAATCAAGCCCAGGTTCATGTTGCAGATGCAGGGCCTGCATTTCTGAAGAGAGAGTTCTTCCGGTCTAATCCGAACGAGTTTATGGGTGATCCAAAAGAGCTGCTTAAGGCAGATGAATGGCTCGAACAGACAACGAAGACGTTTGAGATGCTTGGTATCGAGGATGGGGTTCTGAAGGTGACCTTGGCATCTTTCCAGCTTAAGGGGGATGCGGGTCAGTGGTGGAAATTCACGAGAAGCCGTATAAGAGGGACTTGGGAGGCCTTTGTTGACGCTTTCCAGGAGAAGTTCCTGTCTCCAGCTGTTAAGGAGAGGTTAAGGGAGCAGTTCTGCTAGCTTAAGCAGCTGAGTTCTTTTGTGGCCGAGTTTGAGGCCGCATTTACCAGTTTGTCCAGGTTTGCACCTGAGCATGTGGCGTCTGAGGAACGCCGTTGTTTAGAGTTCGAGAAGAAGTTGAGGCATGGCCTCAAGATGAGAGTTGGGGGTTCTATGACCCGAGAGTATGGGCGTCTGGTGAATGCTGCAGCCCATATGGAGATCATGATGCAGGAGGAGGAAGAGAGGCAGAGGGGCTCCAAGAGGAGTCAGGATGGTCAGAATGATGGCAGGAGACAGAGAGGTTTTACCCCTCAGCAGTCTCAGGGTAGTGTGACTAGATCGACTTTTCCAATGCCAAATGCAGGTCCTGGGAAAGGCAGCCAGGGAGACGTGACTTGTTTTAAATGTGGCCAACTGGGTCACAAGTCTCCAGTTTGCCCGCAGAAGGGAGGAGGTTAAAGAGCTGCTTCATCTTCAGCTAGACCGCAGAGCCAAAGTCAGGGCAGGGGTCAGCCACTGTCTTGTTATCAGTGTGGTCAGGCGGGGCACCTGAAGAGGTTTTGCCCGCAATTGAGTGGCACATCTGGTGCATCTGGGCAGAGGCAGAGTTTTCAGCCAGCTCAGTCAGTTCAGGCCTCAAGGGCCAATCAGGGGGCTTCATCGTCCCAGTCTGCGCAGCAGTCTTATGGTCCTAGGGGTGAGCAGGTAGATCAGAGACCGTCAGGGCGCGTATATGCTATTACCGCGCAGGATCTTGTGCCTGCTCCATCTGTCGTGAGAGGTACCTTCTTGTTTTGCAACTTGGTTGCTAGTGTATTGATTGATACGGGTGCATCTCATTCTTTTATCTCTGCTGCATTTGCATCTGTTTTGGGGTTGGAGTTGGCGCAGTTAGCATCTCCTATTTGTGTTATATCACCTGTTGGGGGTGAATTGATTTTGAGACAAGGATGTCGGGATTGTGATATAGAGGTCGCCGACCGTCGACTTCCATTTCCTTTTGTGGTTATGCCTATGCCAGGTTTTGATGTTATTTTAGGTATGGACTAGTTATCGTCATACCAAGCTGTTATTGACTGCTACCGCCAGAGGGTCACAGTTTGTACCTTGAGCGGGGAGTGTTTTCATTTTCTGGGGGATCGGGTTGGTAGTTTGTTGCCACCGGTGTATGATCCGCGAGGGCGGAACGAGCTTAGTGGTCTACTTGCTAGCTTTATGAGTAGTGAGTGTGATGAGACCCAGACCGTATTGCCGAGTGTGGTTTGTGAGTACTCGGACGTCTTTCCTGAGGATCTTGTCAGTTTGTCACCCCATCGAGAGATCGAGTTCTTTATTGATCTAGTGCCCGGCACGGCGCCAATTTCTATGGCACCTTACCGTTTTGCCCCAGCCGAGTTGAGCGAGTTGAAGATTCAACTCCAGGAGTTTCTAGATAAGGGCTTCATTCGCCCTAGTGTTTCACCGTGGGGAGCACCGGCCCTCTTTGCTAAAAAGAAAGATGGTGCCTTGAGACTTTGCATTGATTACCAGAAGTTGAATCGAGCTACGGTCAAGAATAAGTACCCTATGCCCCGTATAGATGATTTGTTTGACCAGTTGAAGGGTTCCCGTTATTTCTCTAAGATAGACTTGAGATCGGGTTACCACCAGTTGAGAGTCAGGGAGGAGGATATTCCGAAGACGGAATTCCGGACGCGGTATGGCCATTATGAGTTTCTGGTGATGCCATTTGGGCTCACCAATGCACCGGCAGTCTTTATGGACTTGATGAACCGGATCTTTCGGGAATTCTTGGATCGTTTTGTGGTCGTTTTTGTGGACGACATTCTTATCTATTCGCCTTCCGAGGAAGAGCACGAGGAGCACTTGAGAGTGGTGCTTGAGTTACCTAGAGCCCATAAACTTTATGCCAAGTTTGGAAAGTGTGAGTTCTGGCTAGGAGAAGTCAAGTTCTTAGGCCATGTGGTTTCTGGGGAAGGGTGTCTGTTGATATATCCAAGATTGAGGCAGTGCAAGATTGGGCACAACCTAAGAGTGTGTTTGAGATCCGCAGTTTTCTGGGATTAGCTGGGTACTACCGACGGTTTGTAAAAGATTTCTCCAGGTTAGCTTCGCCGTTGACTAGACTGACTCGGAAGGAAGTCAAATTTGTATGGAGTGAGACTTGTGAAAAGTTGTTCCAAGAGCTGAAAGTTAGATTGACCACCGCTCCGGTCTTGATTATTCCGGAGAGAGGGTTGGGTTATGCAGTCTATTGTGATGCCTCACGAGAGGGTTTGGGTTGTGTGTTGATGCAAGAGGGGAAAGTGGTCGCCTATGGATCACGTCAGTTGAAAATACACGAGAAGAATTACCCTACACATGACCTAGAGTTAGCAGCCGTGATTTTTGCCTTGAAGATTTAGAGGCACTATCTGTATAGTGAGAAATTTGAGGTGTTCTCGGATCATAAGAATCTGAAATATCTGTTTATACAGAAAGACTTGAACTTGAGGCAGAGGAGGTGGATGGAGTTCATTGAGGATTATGACTTAGAGTTGTATTATCATCTGGGGAAGGCCAATGTTGTGGACGATGCCCTTAGCAAGAAATCCATTAGTGATGTAGCTTGTATAGCCATCCGGCAGTGGAAGATGTTGGGTGCACTTGGCGAGTTTGACTTGTCTTTGGGCGAATCCGTTGAGGCTGCGTCCTTGTTTTCTGTTGTTGCACAGCCTACACTTGGGACTAGAGTGTTAGAGGCACAGAGAGGTGACCTTGAGGTAGAATCCCTCCGAGAGAAGATCTCTAATGGGAAGGTTGAGAAGGGTTTGTCTGTGTATCCTAACCTGAGTGTGAGATACGGAGACCGTCTGTTTGTTCCGGAGTCTTGCCGAGAGGAGGTACTCCGAGAGTTTCATCATTCACGTCTTACGGTGCATCCGGGAGGCACTAAGATGTATCGTGATTTGGGTCGCCGGTTTTGGTGGCAGGGTATGAAAAGAGATGTGGCAATTTTCGTGTCTAAGTACCTTACTTGTCAACAAATGAAGGCTGAGCATTAGAGGCCAGCAGGTTTGTTACAACCCTTGCCTATTGCCGAGTGGAAGTGGGAGCATATCACTATGGACTTCGTTGTAGGTCTTCCGAGGACTCAGCGGGGTAGTGATGCTATTTGGGTGGTTGTAGACCGGTTGACTAAAATGGCGCACTTTATCCCTATGCGCGTGAGAGATTCGGTAGATCATCTTGCCGACTTATATATCCAGGACATAGTGAGATTGCACGGGGTCCCAGTGACGATCGTCTCAGATAGAGATCCTCGTTTTACTGCTAGATTGTGGCAGAGTTTGCAGAGTGCCTTGGGCACTAAGTTGACATTTAGCACGGCTTATCATCCTCAAACTGACAGGCAGTCCGAGCGTACTATTCAGATCCTCGAGGATATGCTTCGGAGTTGTGTTCTTGATTTTAGTGGGTCGTGGGAGAGGCACTTGCCTTTGGTGGAGTTTGCCTACAACAATAGTTTCCAGTCTAGTATCGGTATGGCACCGTTTGAGACCTTGTATGGCCGACCATGTAGGTCTCCTGTTTGTTGGGTCGAGGTGGGTGATGCACCTTTGTTGGGTCCAGAGTTGGTGAGGGAAACGACAGAGAAAGTTGAGCTTATCCGTAGGAGGCTTGTTACAGCCCAGAGTCGTCAGAAATCATATGCCGACCGTAGGAGGAGGCTTTTAGTATTTGAGGTGGGTGATCATGTCTTTCTAAAGATATTACCTAGGTGGGGATTGATGAGGTTCGGGAAAAATGGGAAGTTGTCCCCTCGGTTTATTAGCCCTTTTGAGATCCTTGAGAGGATCGGCGAGGTTGCCTATCGTTTAGCTTTGCCGCCGCAGTTGTCCAGAGTTCATGACGTGTTTCATGTGAGTATGCTTCGGAAGTATGAGCCGGATCCATCGCACGTGTTGGATTGGACCGACTTAGAGGTTGATGAGGATGCCTCGTATGAGGAGAGGCCGATTCGGGTCTTGGATAGGCAGGATCAAGTCTTGCGAGGCAAGACCATTCCCTTGGTAAAAGTTCTGTAGAAACATCACAGAGTGGAGGAAGCCACTTGGGAATGTGAGTTGGAAGTCCGTGAGAAATATCTGGACATATTTGTTGATGTGTAATCATGTATTGAGATTTTGTCATATTATTTAACTTTAAGAGCATTATATATGTCTTGAGTTGTAAAACATTAAGAATGTTTTAGTTTGATGGAAGAATCTTGAAACTTGCCTAGAATTGGAAGTTTGTTATAACATTGCATATGTTTAATATGTTATAGAAATGGAGTTATATCATGAAATTAAATATGATATGGAAATGGGAATCATGTATATTGAAAACTGTTGAAATTGAAAGGAAATTGCATAATGATAGTGCAAGTTGAAAAATATGTTGTTTTACATATTGTGAAATGCCTCTTGGTAAGAGATGGAATGACCAGTTATGGGTCAAGTTATTGAATATTGAAATGTTATATTGTTGGAAATTGAGAAAAAACTTGTTTTTGAAAACTTGCACTTAATTTCGGGGACGAAATTCTTTAAGGGGGGGAGGTTATAGCGACTCCGGTCTTTCCTCATTTGGTTGTTGTATCCGGACTTAGGTTCCATGGATCCTGTTACTATATTTGTTGTTGTCGTCCTTTAATTCCTTATTTTTGAGATTTTGGGATGTATTGGGCAGGTTTGTTACAGGTTGGGAGTGTTTGGGAGCAAAGGGTTACTGCCCAGAATTTTGGTCCTTCGCTCGAGCGAGAAGTTTGTCGCTCGAGCGAGCTCTTTGTTTTTGGTCCTTCGCTCGAGCCAGGGTTTCTTCGCTCGAGCGAGCGACTGCGTCTGGGTTTAGACCTGAGGGTTACATTTCTTGGCTCGAGCGAGATTTCCTTCGCTCGAGCGAGCGAGGTGTATGTTTTCGAGTTCTTCGCTCGAGCGAGCATTCTGTCGCTCGAGCGTGCTTCTGGGTTGCAGACCTGAAGCATCGTATTGTTGGCTCGAGCGAGTCTTTCTACGCTTGAGCGAGTATTCTTTGTCTCTGGTCGCTCGAGCGAGCCTGTTATATTTAAATACGCAGCAGCGGAGAAAAATTCATTTTTTATCCTCTTTTGATTTCAAAACCCTAGGTCCGTGTTCTCTCTCCCTCTACACACCCTCTCTCTTAGGTTTCATCTATTTTTAGGGTGTTTCTACCCTAGGTTCTTTGTTAAAAAGATAGAGGGTCGCGAGGGCTTTGTTTTAATCTGAGAGTTTGGCGGTTTGGAGCACTTTGGATTTTGGGTCATCATCTCCATTTGAGTTCTTCACTTCGAGGTAGGGATACCCTACTCCATATTATAGGTTTTGTCCTAAGTTTTGGTCATTTTGATATGTTGGTGTCGTTTGGTAATTTTTAGGGTTTGATTTATAATTTGAGAAAAAGGGAATTTTTATATATTAAACTTCATGTATTTGGAAGTCATGAAAAATGACATTGATAGTATTAAATTGAGAAAATTGAACCTTAGGGTTAATTTTGAGGAAAGGGGGAAAAGCCCTAATTGTTGTAATAAATTAATTTGCATAATTAATTTAGAGAAAAATGTGGAATTAAGTTTAATTCTTGAAATTGGGGAATTATGAGATTAAATTGTGTAGTTGGATAGTTTAATCACTCACCTATGAAAATGTTGAGTATATATTTGTTGATACATTTATTTCCTGTTTAGAAATAACTGTTTTGGGCTATCGGTGGAGGATAGTCGTGGTTGTTGTAGACATTGCATGCTGATTAGGGAAAACTAAAACTAATCACATTGAATGAGTCATTGAATATGACAGTTGAATTAATACAGCAAATACGTGTATTGATTGAATATTGTTTGGGAGGAGATGGGGGATGTACTCCATGGTTTGAGGGAAGATAGGGGATGGACTCTCAAACCTGTTTAGGAGGAGAAAGGGAATGGACTCCACTAGTACAGCAAATGTGTGTACTTATTGATTCTTAGAAGTGTTTTAGTACAGCAAATATGTGTACTTATTGACTTATGGAAGTGCTTTAGTATGAGCCTTAGTCTCATTTGAATTATTGATATTGGAAGTAATGTTGATGTGAGATGTAGTCTCATTTTATAGTTTGGCTAGGTTCTGAGCCATCTTTGTATAATTGGAAAGTTGAATAATAACGTAAAGTGAAACATGTCATGGACATTATTGTCATGAAACTGTATAGTGATATAATGGATTTAATAGTGTTAACCATCTATCGAATGCTATTGCTTTAGTCAATTCTTATATTTGGTTTAGTATAGTTCTGCTGGGCTGTGGCTCACCCTATACGGGAATATCATTTTCAGGTCCAGGTGATATGCTACCTCCAAGGACTTAGCTTGGAAGGATTTGGATTTGAAGACTTGTTTTAGTTAGTTATTATTTGATATTACATGTAAACTCAAGCCAAGGGCTTAATTTGTAGTTGCGTTAGTACTCACATTTTGTGTCCAAGTGTTGGCTTGGAAAGCTGTAAGCCCGTAGGGCATTTACTTTTGATGTTACATGTGATGTTTTTCAATAAGAATACTCTGATGAATGGAATAATGTTTTGTTTTCTTATATCAATGCATGTGAATATTGTGTATATTGTGGGTTTATTTTGAGGGCGTTACAATTACTATAAAAAAAAAAAAAATTGTTAACAATTGGACTAATTTAAAACAAAATAAAAAATTTATGGTCAAAATTGATTCAATTGAAATTATAGAGACTAAAATGACACGAGTCAAATCACAAGGACTAACAGTGTAATTTGCCATAATTTAAAAAAATTGCAATTTTTTGGTAACAATTAATTTGAAAAATTATTACTTATTTGTTGATTTGTTTTATGAGGATAATTTTAAATAGAGAGAGTAGCAATGAAAAAGAAAATGATACTATTAGAAAACATTAACATAAAAGTGATGAACTACATTATATGAATTAATTAAAGATCACTTTCTTCCCTTATTTATTAAACCATTCATTTTGATCTTTTTAACTTTAAAAATATTTCACTTTCATTCCCTCCAGACCACCTCAATTTTTATAATTGGAAGGATTAATATGTACATGTTCATAAATAAAGGTAAAATGGTATTTACTAATAATTGAGAGGATCTTGGTTTAATTAACCTTTGTCTTATTTATTTATTTTACATCTCTACTTAGTTCATTAGGGGAGAGTTCATACTCCAAGCATCTAGATTCTCAATTGTGACTGTCTCAGTGCCATTGTTAAATGCATATAAATGAGCGTCCTTGAATACTGCTAGAGTTGGATAAACCCTAGACATTATGCATGTTTTTCCCCCTACTCCAAAACTTTCCACAACAGAATTATCAATCTGCCTACACAAAAAAAGTTCACAATCAATAATAATATTTAGAGTAAGGTTACAACTTAGACGGGCTTAACTTATACAACTTAAAAAAATTTAACACTTAAGCAGTATAATTTCAAATTTGTCATCAAGTCTAATTGGGTTGAAAATTGTCAACCCAAATTTAATTTGGGCAAGTGCTTTCACAACTCAAGTAAATTGAATTCTATTATTAATTAATATATAAAAATTCTATATAATAAAAGTGAAATATTATAAATTAAGTATTATTTTCTCACCATATTATAATGTAATACATTTTACTGTTCGATACACATAACTCAAACTAATGTTTTTATTATGGTTTGTTTTTGTATTTTTGGAGATGTTTTTTCTTTTTTCTTTTTTCTTTTCAAAAAGTGCAATACATTAGTTTAGAATATTTTTTTGGATGTTTAAATTTGGACAACTCAAGCCTAGCCTAAATTCTTTGAGTTAAACACAGACTTGGGTTTAGGGGTGAGCATGGTTCAGATTGGACCGGATTGGGATAAAACCAGAACCAATCCGTTATTTACGGTTCCTAAAAAATTGGAACCAATCCAATCCGTTTAAATCATAAAACCAATCCGAACCAATCCATTTAAACACGGATTGGATCGGTTTAGGACCACGGATTCACATAATTAAATAACAAAAAAATATATATATAACACTTTAATTTTATAAAAACATAAACATAGCGCTATATTAGTTCCACAATAGCAACATGTCTTTCTATAATAGCGACATACTGTTCTAGAATTTAAACAACCATAAGAAAATTAGTTTCACCATAAGTATTTAGACCATTACAAATTAAAACTAAAAACTAACAAACAAAAGTAATAAAAGAAGATATTATGCGGGTTTAGGTTTTATATGGAATAAGAGAAGATACTATGGAGGAGGATGTACAATAAAAATATGGACTATTTGTATACGGTCCAAATCGGTTCCAATCCGGAATCGTGGGATTCAATTCGGAACCAATCCGTGGACTACGGATTTTTAATTCTTCAATCCGGAACCGAACCACGGATTCAAAAAACCAATCCAAACCTATCGGATTGGACTGGACTGGATCGGATTACGGATTTCACGGATTCCTTGCTTAGCCCTACTTGGGTTGGCCAAAAGTTCGGACAAAATTTCAAGTAAAAGTTAATTTCAAACTTAGGTTCAGGCTCAAGCTCAAACTTGGGATCTCTAAATTTGGTTAAGGTCCAATGGTATAATTAATTTACCTTTAAATTAGGTGATTTAGAGTGACCACAACAACTCTCTAACAATAAACACTGTTTTCATAGAACTTGAATAAGAGTCGGAAATATTAAAAGACAGTGAGTATTATCACAGTGTATGCATCTAGTAGCTCACATCATCCCCATTTGCACTGACAAACACAAACACACAGTGACAGACATGAAAACACCTCACATTTCATATTCACTCATTCATGGGGTATCATAAGTTTCTCCACAAAAGACTTGTTGTCCAAACCCTTGCTGAAGAAATTATCGTGAAATTCTTTGTATAAGAAGTTTCGATATAGAGCTGGTTTCTTGGCTGTTAAAAGCTCTGGAAATGGTCTGTAGCGACGAATTTCTTCCTTCTTATATAAGCTGAAGAATTCAAGAATTGATATTCGAGGTTCCTACATGGAATTAGCCAATACATGATGTTATACGCTTGTATACTCTCCATTTGACATAATTTGAAATATGTGAAGTTATTATCATTTTCTTATCATTAAACATAAAAATAAAAGAATCGAAAATATTAATAAATATATGTCAAACTCAAACTTTTTTCTATGATAATTAGAAAATCAAGTTAAAAATTTGTTAATATATTGCATTTTCCATATGTATATAAATACCTAGATTTTGGATGATCATATGTAAACTTTTTGCACGAGAATGATGTGCCATTGGGGCACTCTTGAAAGTACAATCTACACCCATGTATATATCTATATTTTGAAAATGATATCTATCTACAATTTTTGGAGGAGGCTTGTCACTCAGTCAAACAATTTTTGGACCGGATGGCCTAGTTTGTGCGGTTGTGGTCACACGTTCCCTTTATTTTGGTGATTTAATGTATTCATTAAATTAATGAGATATTGACAATGAGTAATCAAATTATATTTTTCTTAACAACTGTAAAATATAATTTTAAAAGTAATTTATTTATTTTTTTAATGCAAAATAAAGCAATCATATTATTACTATATCTAATTAATTTAATTTTTTTAATTAAATGACACTCCGTGGGCCTCACATCCATTTACTAGCGTGAAAGAAAATAGAATTTTTTTCCTTTTTCTTGAGACGGCTTCTCTCTAGTCTATTGTGATGAATAATTTGAATTATCGAGTAGCGTGTATTTAAATTATTCATTTTGTCGAGTATTTCGTGTATTTGAATTATCCATTTACTAGCGTGTATTTCATTTACATAAAAAATTAAATCGATCTGATAATTATAACATATTAAATTTATCACGTTTGTAAATAAAAAATAAAAAAAAAGATTGTTTATTTTTAAAACACAATTATTGGCATTTTTTTGGGGTGATAAACATGATAAATTGAATATGTTACGATTATCGGATCGATCTAATTTTTGTGTGGGTGAAATACACGAAGTGTCTGACAAAATAAACAGTTCAAATCATCAAAATGGAGTCCGTGGTGGATCTCATGAGCCCAAACAACACCCTTCAATGTAGATTATGAACTAGACTGAATACTTATCTTTTTTATTTAGGATAAGTAAAATAAGTAGCCCTTATACTTTAACTATTGTGTCATTTTGATTCATATAATTTCAATTGGTTTGGTTTTTATTCTGAATTTATTTTTTTTTATTTCATCTCAATTTGGTCTAATTGACTACAACCATTATCATTTTTTTATTTTTATTTATGAAAAATACGTACATGAATAACATATGTCATGATTTTAGGAAAAAAATTATGACGTTGCTCAACCAAATGAATTGACCTCAATGATAATTTTTTTTGTCAAAAATCCTAACTAGTATTGTCAATTAGACTAAATTGACACAACTCATTTGACAATTTTTAATTTTAGTTAAAAAGTTAAAAAATCATTATAAATTATCACATCACTATCTCTATTTTTTGCATATATTTTTATAAAAAACTAAAAAATTACTAAAATAGTATCACTACAACATATAAGAGTTTTAGAGACCAAATATTTTGGTTTCTAAAAGTGAAAATTTTGTTATAAAAGACATTTAGGAACCAATTTTCATCATCATGATAATAGTCGTTAAAAGGTCATCTCGAAAAGTTAAAAATAAGATTTTTAGCAACAAAATTTTGAAAATATCACTAATAAACACACTTTTAGAGACAAAATAATTTGGTCTCAAAATGGTTTATTTTTTGAGATAAAAAATTTGGTCTCAAAAGATAATAATTCATTACTCATGTCGAATTTTTGTTGCTAAAAATATAATGACGACACTTTTCGCAACAAATTATTTGGTCCCTAAAAAATAATTTTGTCTCTAAATTTTGATTTTTAAAACCTTATTTTTTTTTTTATAGTGTGTATGAGAGGGTTCAAGAAAGTAGTTGGAAAATTCGAAGATCTTCGAAGATCCTTGAAGAACAACTTCGAATTCTCTAGAAGATTATGAGAGGTTTAGATTCTTCAATAATCTCAACTCAAGAACACAAGAGTAAAGGAGATGATGAAGATAAGAGATTGGGTGAAGAAGAAGGCAAAATGGCTAGAGAGAGAATAATGGCAAGGCTCTCCCATGGATCTCCCACTTTCACTCTCAAGGTTGATAATGGAGAAGGGAAATTAGTTCTTTCCCAAGAGTTAACTCTCCAAAATCCATCCCTTGTAGAGCTATGGGTGGGTGCTATTTATAGGCACCTCATGATGTAGGATGGAGCCCATGTGCAAGGCACATGGGGAATATTCTCTCTAACCACCTTGTCCGAGGAGGTGACCTCTCCGAGGATGAAAAAAACCCCGAAGAGGAGATCAACTCCTCGGCGAACCCTTCTTCTTAGCCACACCTAACCAATGATCCCCAATCATCCCAAAGGTTCAGGGGTAGTCCCAGAGGACGTCCTGCCGCATAAGGGTCAAGGGTAGTTCAAGAGAACACCCTGCCACAAATATTGCCGAGTCTCACGGACCCCCCTAGATCGTGCCACCTCGACTCGGGTATATGCTAGTTTAACCGAAGAGTGAATTTATCTCCACTCACCGTCCTCGAGATCGGGTCCTTTGTTCGGACTCCATTACGCCCATGGTTCTGGTACGTAGATCCCGGAAAGCTCCAAGCCCGCAAGTGTTCTAGGACTCATTAACGGAGCGACTTCTAGATTGCGTCTGAATCCGTTCGAAGCCAAGTGCTTCGGACCTCTAGGCTCGTGGATCCGAACCCTTTCGAGTCCGAGTGCCTCAGATCTCTAGGCTTGCTTAATATCCTTTCGAGTCTGGGCCTGAGTAAGTCTCTAGGTTCGTGGATCCGAACCCTTTCGAGGCTTAGAGCCATTCAGCCTGTTTGACGGCGATAAATCCAGGCCCACCAATCTTGGACTTGCGATAAATTCGGGCCCACTAATCTTGGGCTATTGGGCCTAATTAATTTAGTGGGCTGAAATTAGCTCCTCTTACATTTGCCCCTTGCGTGTGCGAGAAATTGTAGTTTTCTCGGATATGCATAATTTCAGCCATGCTTCGTATTACGTCTTTGGGAATATTTGGTCTTTACAGAGTCCATGAATAAAGCTGAGGGTTCACCGTAATTTACAGATAAAATCGACAAGTAACATTAAAAAAACTAAATAAATAAATAAATATCTTTTTTTTTTTAATCTTTTTTTTTTGATTAAATTTTTTTTTTATTTTTTATATATATATATTTTTTTATGCCATGCTTGGCCCATACACACTTTTATATTTAATATTTTGATAATCCACCACCAAGAATCAATAATAATATTTTGATAATCCATCCCCAAGAATCAATAATTAAATGCCTCTCCCAGAAAAATAATCAAACTTCTTCTTCTTCTTCTTTTTTTTTTTTTTTTTTTTTTTTTTTTTTTTTTTTTTTTTTTTTGGTCTCATCTTGTGCTGTTTGGGCCCACGTAATTACAAACCCATCAAAGAAATAAATCCTTGCTGAAAGTCCAACCTCAATTCTTTAATTCCTTTAATCAACTTACATAAATTCAATTTGGCAGATTCCCAGAATATTCGGAGATCTATTGTGTATATCTGAAGGACCACCAATCACAAGACAACCAATCAAGAGGCAAAGAGTTTGTGCTTATCCCCTTTTTTTTATTCTGAAATGTAACCAACCAGCAAAACTTTTATTTGAGGTCTAACATCCAAACCCATTTTCGTTTCTCAGTCTAAATTATTGAAGACCACTGTTTCTCCTTTTTTGAAATGGAAAACCCATAAAATGCATGGCACTTTCTATATATATAAATATATATATATATATTGTGGAATATGTGAGGGACCACCATAACCAAACTTTTTGCTCCAAAACAAACTTTATTTTCTCCAACAACCTGAGGGCCCATCATATATATCTATATATACAGCCCTAGCGTTAGCATATTTGTAGCCATCCTAATCAAACTTTTGATAAGAAAAAAACCTTGGCCCTATTCTCTTTCTGTCAAACTCTTTCTCAGCCCACTCTCTCTTACAGAGACAGGTTCAGACTGCGTCTTCTTCAAGGAGCTCTATTCCTATAATTCCAGAGGCTGATGCCGTTTAGTACACTGACCTCCATCGCCACTCTAAGCAACGTCACCGACTTAACCCAGCTCCGACTGCCGCAGACGTCGCGGTCCAGCCATCGCCTTGTCCCAGCTCCGACGGCTAGCACCGACGCCAACATCTCTGCAAAGTCACAGCTCCGCGACGTCCCCAGCAACATCACTGCGACTTTTGGCCTCAACTGCCTAGCGCCGACCACCGTTGGCTCCTCTCCGCCCCGACTTTGCCTTCTGCTTAGAAATCTTCATTGTTTAGTGCTGGAATTTGATTACGAACAAAACCCTTCTATTATTTTATTTATTTATTTTTTCTGGGTGTGCCTTTTCTCTCTCTGAAATTTGAAACCCATTTGTTTGTTTCTTTGAAAAATGAACAGTTCACCATCTTCTTCAAAGAACCAAAGCTGCATCTTGCTTTTGCATCCCATTGAAGATCATTGCCGCTGCTATAACTCCGGACGCCATCACCATCACCGAAGACCCACGCCACTGTTGTCGGTATTTCATCTTGGGCTTCGTCTTCGGCTGTTCAGCGCGAACCACACGTCGCCCACTCAACGCGATATGTGTGGTTCTGCCTAACACCATCCAGCTCGTCATTCTCACAGCCCAGCACTATTTTTCAGAGTTTGAATCATATAGATCTCGGTTTTTTTGCATACTTACTGGTTTCGGCCATGATTAATCAACGCGACCACGTCGCCGACTCAACGCGGCGTCGGTTTGCCAATCTCCTTTCTCGCCCACTGTCCGTGCTGTCAGACTTGACCCACACTACTTTTGGTCTTCATTCCCCTCCTACTCCTTCGAATTTGTGAGTAAGTGTTCGCCGAAACCCCATTCTTGATTTTTTTGATTTTTCTGATACATAAATATATATATATATATATTGTTGCTCATGAACCAGGGCTTGCGAAGAATAAATTTGGGATTTGTGCTCTTGACTTCTGAATAGCTATTGCAAAAGAAATCCGAGGAAATAAGTCCCTTAAATTGTATATAAATCTTGTTGTCGGATAATTGATTGTTGTGGCTCCAAGAATAGTGAAACCCGATATTGAGCTTTATATACTTGATGAATGAATTCCCGATATCCATATTCGGTGAATGTTCGCTTGAAAGAATAAACTAATGTAACAGAGAATAAGACCATATATTGATGTGTGCTGATTTTGTGGACACTCAAAGGAAATAAAATGTTGATGCTGAAATTTTGTTTGAAGATTGTTACTTTATGTCGGCTTGAGAGGAACTGGCCCGGGGAGACAACACCTTGATTGTTGCATTTTCACGAACTTGCTCGAAGGAGTAAAATTGTTGTAGCTTAAATAGACTATTATTATTTGTTGATGTTGCCCATTCTGATAATGCTTGAATCATGATCTGAAATTGATATTGCTCATCTCATTTGTCGATTTTGCTATTTCAGGAAAATAAATTTTTGTGCGAAATCCACGACCCCGGTGCCCTCAGAACCCGCGCTAATGAGAGCAAAGGTTGTTCCTCGGAAGTCCGAACAGAAGCAAGACTATCCCTCGGGAGTCCGAAAGTAGCACACACCTTACTTTGGCAAGAAAGATTCCTTTGGAAGATAACCGAGTCTACCAAGCTTGCACCAACAGAAGTAAAGATTGTCTCTCAGAAGTCCGAGCAGAAGCAAGGCTGTCCCTCAAAAGTTCGAGTGGAAATAAGGCTGTCCCTCAGAAGTCCTAGCAGAAACAAGACTGCCCCTCAGAAGTTTGAGCAGAAACAAGGCTCTCCCTCAGAAGTCCGAGCAGAAACAAGGCTGTCCCTCGGAAGTTCGAGTGGATGCGCACTTCTACTTCGGCAGCTAATGGAAGCAAAGGCTATCTCTCGGGAGTTTGAGTAAGAGTCCACTCTACTTTGAAAAGAAAGATCCTCGGACCTCGTATTGATGAAATCAAGGGCTGTTCTTCGGACCCGCACTAATGAGAGCAAGAGTTGTCACTCGGAAGTCTGAGTGGATGCGCACTTCTACTTCGGCAGCTAATGGAAGCAAAGGCTATCCCTCGAAGCTCGCATTGACGAAAGCGAGATCTGTTCTTCGAAAGTCTGAGGCGGAGAACACACTCTACTTCAGCAAGAAAGATCCTTGAGGCTCACACTGATGGAAGCGAGGTCTGTTCTTCGAAAGTCTGAGTGGGAGCACACACTCTACTTCAACAAGAAAGATCCTCGAAGCTCGCCGAGTGGGAACATACACTCTGCTTCAACAAGAAAGATCCTCGAAGCTTGCACTGATAGAAGTAAGTGCTGTTCTTCGGAAGTTTGAATAGAAGCAAGAGATGTCTCTCGGAAGTCTAAATGTATGTCTACTCTCTTCTTCGGTAATCAATGGAAGCAAAGGTTGTCCCTCGAAAGTCCGAGTAGGAGCATACTCTATTTCAACAAGAAAGATCCTTGAAGCTTGAACTGACAGAAGTAAGGGCTATTCTTCGAAAGTCCGAGTGGGAACACACATTCTGCTTCAACAAGAAAGACCCTCGAAGCTTGCATTGATGGAAGTAAGGGCTATTCTTCAGAAGTCCGAGTGGGAGCACACACTCTACTTCAGCAAGAAAGACCCTCAAAGCTTGCATTGATGGAAGCAATGGCTGCTCTTCGGAAGTTCGAGTGGAAGTACACTTCTACTGTGTTAAGAAAACTCCCTTCAGGTTGGTAACTGAGTCTACTATTCCTCTTTCTTCTTTGAGGGGCAACAAAAATTGAAAACTGTTTCAAGCAACATAACACAATGAAGATATACAATGTAGAGAAAATAACTTCTAATGGAAATACATAATATGGAGGAAATAAATTTCTTCATGACATAAGAAAGATAGAACTTCTTGGATAATGCAGTAAATATAAATTGTAAATGTCATAGATAGACTTCTTCTGCGGAATGTTGACATTTGCCCCTAGAGTTGCAAGATCATTTGGAAAGCTTTCACCAGTTGCTCGGGTTGTGGCCATCATGCACTATCATAGCCATGTCTTCTAAGATATCCTGGGGCTCCTGTTCTCTAAACTCTATCTCATGTGCTTCGAATTTCTTTCTAAAGATCTTCTTAAGCATCCGGCACTTTTCTGTAGGATGTCCTAGTGATCGGTGGAAAACACAATAATTAGGACCCTCGCGGTCCTTCTTCGGCAAAAGCTCTTCGACATAAGGCAACTTCAGTTCTCCGTCTGCCACCCATTCTTTAACTAAGGCCTTCACCTTCTCAACACTACACGGAAAATGAGTGTCATCTTCGCAGTATTTCCTCTTCTGACCTCTGAATTCCTCCCCTTGTGACTTTCGGGTAGAAGACGCGGAAGCCGCAGTGACAAAAGGTCCTCGGGATGACTTGAAGCTGGTTTTATAACTAGTCTCAAACCCGATCTCCTGAGACTGAGGTACGTTGATGTTCCGAGATGCTTCAATTAGTGCCGAGAAGGTGGGTAGCTTGTGATTAACAAGAAGCATCTTGTACCCGTTCAATGCCCCTTCAACACAGATTTGGACCAAGTAGCCTTCCTCCGCAGCCTCATGACAGTCCACGGCTTTGTCTTGGAACCTCTTCACATATTCGAGAATGTCTTCACCCTCCTGCTGCTTTTCCTTACACAGGGTAAGTGTGGTCACTTTCTCGGCCACTTGAAAGAATTTGGCATGGAATTTGTTGACCATCTCCTCCCAACTTCGAACAGAATTTGGGGCCAAGTTAACGTACCAACTATATGCTCGGTTGGTGAGGGGACTTGGAGAATTCTCTCAGTCGGAGGACATGATTTGAACCATGAATCCCTAAAGTCTCGATGAACCGCACAACATATTCTCGAGCATTTCCTTGCTTGCCATCGAATTTGATGAACTTTGGCACCGTGTAGCCCTCTGGGTATGGATAACTCAACATCTCGATAGGGTAAAGCAGCTTGACATCCAGATCAGGCAAAAAGGGTAAAGTCATCTTGCCCCGTTCAAGATCAAACATGGCTTGCATATCGGCGAGAGTGAGAAATTGTTGAGGAAGAGAACTTGATGGTGGTATTCCCGGAACCTGACTTGTAGACCCGAAGATTGAGCTAAGGGCAACTTGGCCATTTGGGTGTTGAGAATTCACCATCGGTGAAGACACATATGAAATTGGCCATTAGCACCTATGGACACGCCATTTGGTGATGGGACATTGAATTAAGGCCCGTAAAGTCCACCGCGCGGGGCCGCTATACCGGGTTGTGCTTGCAAATTTGTTGTTGGCGCCAAAGGAGACCCACTCGGTATATGAGTAGAATTTACAATCGGTGGAACAAAATTAGGCATGGATGGAATACCATTTTGTAGAGAAATTTCTGTAGGCCTTCTTTGAACTTCCACAGCTGTTGGAACACCATTCATCAGGCCGGAAACTCCTCCAACCGCCGCTGGACTATGGCTTGATCCTCCAGATACGTGATTTTGTGCTCCACGGGCCGTAGGTTGGCCATGACTTGTTCCTCGTAGCACTTGATTCTGCACACCATTTTGTACAACTTCAGGGAGAATTTGGGGTGGATCTTGATGGTTTTGACCATTTCCAACATTGCCATGAAGTTGTTGATGCTTGTCAGTGTCGACTTGACCTCCATTTGTTGCTGGTGGTGCGAAATACGAACCCATCACCAACATGGTGTGGGTGAGATTTTAAAGGGTTGTGAGAATCTCTTGTTGAGTGTGTTAGAGTTCTTGAATGGCTTCAAGGATGAGAGGTGAGTCTTGAACTTGAGTCCTTTCATCACCACCATTGGAAGAGCCTTGTTGATGAGTCTCATTATCTGCCATTTTTGCCAGTGTTGTATGAGTTCCAAATCTCGTTGAAACCATTAACCAATCCGCCTCCCCAGTGAAGTTGCCAAATGTATGAGGGGGTTCAAGAAAGTAGTTGGAAAATTCGAAGATCTTCGAAGATCCTTGAAGAACAACTTCGAATTCTCTAGAAGATGATGAGAGGCTTAGTGTAGACGCGCCCTTGGGCCTCAACTACAGTTCAGGACTCAAAATTGTCACGGTTCTAAATCTTGAACCAAAGAGTCCAAATTCGGCAAATCGTTTTGAGAAAATAGATTTTTGAAAGAAGTGCCAAACATGGACTGCCTTGCCAGATACAGAGTCGCTACCTAAACATTTTATTTTGGGAAATTTAGGAAACCCTGATCGTTGCCTAAGGCCACGTGTCCGTCATCACCAAAGTTGCCTCGGCTCGGGAACTTGGGTACAATTGGGGAAGGTCACTTCGTGAGCACCCCCCGCTCGCCCGATCAAAGATCAGCCTTTACTAACCATGATATCTAGTTTTGAAAACATTATGCATTCTTATTCTGGTTATTAGCCTAGATTTACTATGTGATGCGCACAGCATACAAGTATAGACTGGATCGCCTGAATTGGAACAAAACATTTCATGTTTGTTTTTTTAAAACGGTTTTGCTACTCGCAAGTAGGCTTAAAATGCAGATTTTTGCCACCCTCGGGTGGGCTTAGAAAAGATGGTTTTGCCACTATCTAGTGGGCTTAAAACTCACAGTCAATGCATTGTTCCAATCCAAACAACCCAACCTTCACCCGCAGGCATTCAGGCAGTTATATCACATAAGCACATAGCCTCATGGTAAGCATGCTATCATGGCAGTCACTCACACACATGCAAGGATGCTAAAGCATAAAAAACTTACCGAGTACTCCAAGCCAAAACAAAAGCTGATTAGAAATCATGCATGATCCTAACTATACAGAAATGCCTAATGCAACACATGCAGAAATGCAACTAAGATAGGCTCGGCTATTCTAAACATGGCATGTGAAATGCAACAGCCAACAAGTATTCAACTTGAAATTAAAATACAAATGCAGTTAGTATGATGTGCCGAGCCCGGTGCATGCAAAACAGATGAATGAATACAAACATGCTATCATACTGTATGCTAATTGAAATATGTCCTAATCTAACCATCATAAGCTAATAAATAAAAGGGAGAAAGACGTGAGGTTGGAAGACATACATCACACGCACGCACACTTATTACAGTTATGCCCTCGCGCAGAGGGTCCGAATAAATAATACAGTCCCGAATAAATTATTACAGTCCGAATAAATACAAAATCCTAATTAATTAACAAATTAATTCTAGGAAAGCAATAAACTAGCATGCAAGCTAGGGACTGCCTCGACTCTGCTCCAGATGATGGATGATGCATGTTTTGAGTTGCCTTGCGCAGAAATCCACTGCGATGCCCCGATTAGCCTCTGTTTGCAATTGTTCTTGGAATGCGTGCCAAGCTCCGGAAGGCTGCTGATTCTTGATTTGCTGCAACAGAGAGCAAGAAAGGGGCATGGCAATGTATTTTCACATATGTATGCATGCCTCGATCCTCGTGCCACCAATCACGCATCTCGATGCATGATGGCCGATGAGTCGAATTGCACAACTCAATATGAGATGAATGCACATAAAAAAAAACAATAAGACCGAGACTCCATCATGGATAATCCAGAGTGTCGGTGACCGAGAATTGAGACACGTTCCGTCACTCGGAGTACGAAACGTCCCTCGTTTCCCGTGCTTGGGCTAACTCCTATCCCAAGCACAATGCAATATGCATGGCATGTATGAATGCAACTAAGATACAACCTAACATGCACAATGCTATGAAATGGCATACACGATGCACGAGGTAACATGGCATACACAATGCGCTAACATACAACCTAGCATACACAATGCTATGAAATGGCATATACGATGCACGAGGTAACATGGCATACACAATGCGCTAACATACGACCTAGCATACACAATGCTATGAAATGGAACGGCATACCCAATGCATAATGGACTTACACCAACATGAGTGAACCTCAGCCACACTCACATAGGAGGCCATAAGATGAAAATGAGACACTCGAGATGCGTGCACACGTCCACGCAAACCGAGGACCGATCCTAGGGCACGAATGCCACTCTAACAAGGCATGACAAGGCATGGAGTATGGCATACAAGCATGCAAATTTCAGCGCTAAAATATGATGCTAAACAGCCCCGAAACATGGAAACATGGTACCCGATGCATGAGATAAACCCCGAAACTCAAAACTATGCACATGGAATGACTTATAGCTATACAAAGCATGCATTATTTGATCATGAAGCATGAAGACAGAATCAAGGAAGTCCCAAAACATGAACTTTCTTAGTTCAAAGCAAGGCCAAAAGGTGCTAGCAAGATGGGCTAAAGTAGCATGCAATTTTGGCTATCGAACATGGATTACATGGCAAGTACATAAAGCAAGTGAGCACTCATTAAACCGGCAAAAATCAGTGAATAAAACATGTGAAAATAGGCCCAAATAACCACTGATAAACAACCATGGTATGCAAAAATGATGAGTTACTTTAGAGGGCCATGCAAGGGATTCTTAAGCACACACAAGATAGACATGCGGCAAGCACCAAAACCAACTCTGAAAATAAAATATGGTAGTCCCAAAACTCACCAAATTGGCCCTGAAAGGTGGCCAAGAAGCATGCAATATAGGGTCTCTTTGGAAGGCCAAAATGACCATTAAACAAGTCAAGGTGAGAGGGGGTCACCCCCCCTCTGATTTGGAGGCTCAAAACAGCATCAAAGCCACTGGAAATCCACTGGATTCCAGTGGCTAGAAGACCAAACAAGGCATGCAACAAGAGCTTAGGTGCAAGGCTCAAAACAAGGGACAATCAAGCATACAAAGAAGCATGAGACCTCAAATAATAAAATGCCCTTAATAGAACATGAAGATGATGTCAAAACAAGATTTTTTACAGTTTATGACAAGTCTCAAAAATGAAGGCAAATAGGGCTAATCTATCATGCAAAAATGGCCCTAAAAGAGAGAATAGAGACAAGGGGCAGCAGCCGGCCCCAAATGGCAAAGAGCCCTTCAAAAAATTTGAAGAGAGGCTCAAATCAAGGCACTTTACATTTTATAGCAAGCCACGAAAACAATCACAAGTAGGGCTAAACAAGCATGCAAGAAAAAAGCCTAAAAGAGGGATAAAGAGACAAGTGGCAATAAGAGACCTCAAACAGAGGAGATCCCTTCAACAAAGTTGAAAAGGGGCTCAAAATAAGGCATTTCACAGTTTATGACCAAGCCCAAAACAGCTCACAAATAAGCCTAAAATACTATGCAAAAATAGGCCTAAAAGAAAGTTAAAGAGGCAAGTGATAAGAGGAGGCCTCAAACAGAGAAAGGCCCTTAATCAAACATGAAAAAGAGCTCAAAATAAGACTATTTCCAGTTTGGGTCGGAGCCCAAAAATGTAAGCATGTATGGCTTAGAAAGCATGCAAAATAGGAACAAAAAAGAGGGAAAAGGAGCTTACCCTTGTAGCACAAAGCTCCAGCAACTTTTGGTTGAGGAAATGGTGCTCCTAACCTCTGGAAATAGCCTCCAAGTGGCTGGAATGCAGTGTGGAGGTGTGGTGCTATGGATTGGTGCAAGAACCTTGGGGTTTTGAGGCTTGGAGTAGAGAGACATGGAGAGTTAATGCAAGAGGCTCAAAGCAATTTTTGTAACCCCACAAATGCAGCTGGGGCTGCTGGTTTTATAGAGGGAGAGAAGGGAAAAAGGGGGGGAAAATGGGAGGGGGGAAAACCAATTCAAATTTCCCCCCAAAAGGCAGCCCCCCGGATATAAAATCTGGGGAGAAACAAATTGCACAGCTGGAAAGTACCTGGAGAGAGGATCATGGCCGGCCAGGTTCAGGAGGTTCAGGTGGCCAGCCGGCCACCTCCCCTGGCCGGCCGGCCAAGGGTCAAGTATGATTAGTGGCCGGCCACCCCAAAAAGATGGCCTCCCATGTGTGCACAACACAACTATGTGGTCAAAAACTGGAAGAAGTGAACCAGGAGAGAGAAAAACCACCTTTTTAGAGGGGTTCAAAAGGGTCAGGATGAATTGCTGGCCGGCCATGGCATATTGGTGGCCTCCCAGGTGTGTACAACACAAATATGGGGTTTAGGGCCAAAGAAAGTGCCCCGGGAATGGTCAACATCAGCTTTCTAGCGAGGAAAACGGGCAATGGAGGGTGATGAAGAAATAAAACTGGTTGTCAGAACAATTGCTGGCCTCCCACCCTTCTACAAGCTTCCTAATCATGAAAATAAGGTCCTTGCCAAAAATGAACTGAAACCGATGCAAGACGAAGGTTCGGGGGCCGAAACACGCAGCCCGAGGCCCCGAAAACTGACTATTAAGCACCGGAGGTGGCGTTTGACCATGAAGTTGGTCTCTCGAGCCACAGTGTCCCTTAAAAGGGAGTAAATAAGACGCATGCCAAAAACCGGAGCAAACGGAGGTGGTTGAGCGGTCCCGAACCGATGCACACGGCCGACGGCTCCGAAAACCGGGAACCGGGCTCCGAAATGGGAAAAATGGCCTACGACCACGAAACGTAGCCCACGGCCACTGAGAGATGACCTACGAGACCTCTCCCTCCCTTCGGGAAGAGAAAACAAAGAAAACAGGGCCTGGTTCGCAAACCGAGGCAAAGCACAAGAGTCCGGAAGTCCGGAGGCAAGGCTCACAGCCGAGACTCCGCAACCTCAGAACGAGCACAATATGCAATATCACCAAGCGCTCAATCGGTGACGTCTGAGTCTTAAGGTCGGTCAAAAATGGGGGTGTCTACACTTAGATTCTTCAATAGTCTCAACTCAAGAACACAAGAGTAAAGGAGATGATGGAGATAAGAGATTGGGTGAAAAGAAGGCAAAATGGCTAGAGAGAGAATAATGGCAAGGCTCTCCCATGGATCTCCCACTTTCACTCTCAAGGTTGATAATGGAGAAGGGAAATTAGTTCTTTCCCAAGAGTTAACTCTCCAAAATCCATCCCTTGTAAAGCTATAGGTGGGTGCTATTTATAGGCACCTCATGATGTAGGATGGAGCCTATGTGCAAAGCACATGGGGAATATTCTCTCTAACCACCTTGTCCGAGGAGGTGACCTCTCCGAGGATGAGAAAAACCCCGAAGAGGAGATCGACCCCTCGGCGAACCCTTTTTCTTAGCCACACCTAACCAATGATCCCCAATCATCCCAAAGGGTCAGGGTAGTCCCAGAGGACGTCCTGCCGCATAAGGGTCAGGGGTAGTTCAAGAGAACGCCCTGCCGCAAATATTGCCGAGTCTCAGGGACCCCCTAGATCGTGCCACCTCGACCCGGGTATAGGCTAGTTTAACTGAAGAGTGAATTTATCTCCACTCACCGTCCTCGGGATCGGGTCCTTTGTTCGGACTCCATTACGCCCATGGTTCTGGTGCGCAGATCCCGGAAAGCTCCGAGCCCGCAAGTGTTCTGGGACTCATTAACGGAGCGACTTCTAGATTACGTCTGAATCCGTTCGAAGCCAAGTGCTTCGGATCTCTAGGTTCGTGGATCCGAACCCTTTCGAGTCCGAGTGCCTCAGATCTCTAGGCTTATTTAATACCCTTTCGAGTCTGGGCCCGAGTAAATCTCTAAGTCTCTAAGTTCGTGGATCCGAACCCCTTCGAGGCTTAGAGCGATTTAGCCCATTTGATGACAATAAATTCGGGCCCACCAATCTTGGACTATTGGGCCCAATTAATTTAATGGGCTCAAATTAGCTCCTCTTACATAGTGTATGTTACCAAATGATGACCGTCAATTAAAAATATAGTGATTAAAATGACACATGTGACAAAATACAAAAACCATGGATATAATTTGTCTTATAATTTATATACACACATATATAAATATAAGATGTGAGCACAGCTACGAGTGTCACCTGAAGAGCATCTCCAATGTTAACAATTAAGGATCCAGGCAAGGGCTTCACATCCACCCACTCTCCTTCATGCTTGACTTGCAAACCCATCACCTGGTTCTCCACCAAAACAGTAAGCACTCCAGGATCCGTATGACGGTTAAGCCCAAATGTCAAATTGGGTTGGGGACAATAAGGATAGTACACACCCGCAATCAACGTCAAACCTAGAAGCCCCTCCTCTTTTAGTTTTCCGGCCGTCAATCCGAGCCCTTCCGACAACAGCTCTGCCACCTTCTCCCCCACATCCGTCACATATCGGTCCCACTCCACCACCTGTTGGAATTTATGCATCAAAATTAGTGTATTGAGAGCTGCAACAACATATTAAATAGAAATTATGTTTTAAAGTTTAAATTGTACGACTTGAAATTATAGAGATTAGAGTGAATTTTTTTTATTTTTTATTTTTTTAATGTTAAATTTAGATTAATTACACTTTTCACTCTTGGTTTGACTCAAATTTCATTTAGTCTCTATAATTTCAATTTGAATAATTTAATCTCTACACTTTAAGTTTAATTTTAATTTAGTTATTTCGTCCTAATTTTTGTTAATTTTATCTACGTATATACCTTAGAAATTGATAAATATTCCAAAATTGTTAATATTAACTTAATGGAAGAACCAAATTTAGAAATTGATAAGTGTGTCAAATTTATTAATTTTGATATCTAATTTAGATAGATTAACCAAATTAAAATTATACTTAAATTCTACCGACCGAATTATTGATATTAAAAGAGAGATCTCTCTCTCTAAACCGAGAGCCTCTCTTTCTAAACTCTCCTAGGGTTCCGTCGAAAGAGCGCCGCTTGGGGAGGGGGAAGGGGAGGGGCCGTCGGTGGCCAGCCACCTCCTCCTCCTCCTTCCTCCTCTCCCTGTTTTGGTCTTTTGCTTGCTGTGAATAAGCTATGGGAGCTCGTCTTCCCACTTCTCTCCCTCTATGGGAGGTTTTCTTCCCCTCTTGGTGGATGTTTGTGTTGGGCTTCCCTCTTCCCCCGCCAAAGCTAGATCTTCCTCTTTCCCCCATCTGCCGCCTCATGCCAGAGCCGATTTCAGCGCCGCGCACCAGATCTGCTCGGATCTGGACGACCTCCACAGATCTGGCCTTGTTTAGGTTTAAGGTCAAGCTTGTTTTTGTTTTGCTTTGTTTTTTTGATTTTGTTTGTTTTTTGGAGTCTTCAGCTGCTAGTTTAGAGCCTACACTCTTTGTGATTGTTATCTATGATTTTTCCAGACATGCTCTAACGCCGATTTAATTAGCTCTACTTCGCAGTATGAGCACGAGCACTGATGTGCGTCTAGATAATTTTCATAGTTTTCACCTTTGTGCTTATTATAATATTTTCACTTTGTTTGTGTTTGCTCTTGGTGGTTGGACTTATAAGTGCCATTTGGCTACCTTAATGGAAATTTCCTCTGATCAAAAAAAAAAAAATTTATTGATATTAAAACTATAACAATTAAAGCGAAATTTATATCAAATTACAAGAGATGAAAAATATAATTAACTCTTTAAATTTTAAAACTTAAAATAAAGTTCCAACACCACCTCCTGCCGGCAAACTGCCGGAATCTTCTCCGTCTCCACAGCCTCCAGCCACATCCAAGCATGCACGTAGTCATACTAGCTCGCCGGCTTCAACCGGAGAAGATCGTTGTTGCTGGCATACACGAATCCTTTGAACTCATCCCGAACGTAGTGCTCTGCCTTTATCTCCTGGGGTTGTTCGTGGAATGATCGGATTGACATGAGTGTTTTGTTGATAATATAGTTGGGTACACCGTGGTTGATCACTTGGAAGAAACCCCAAGTTTTAGCGGCTTCTCGAATTTGGCTGACGATGTTTGGTTGGAATTCGGGGGAATTTATGTTTGAGAGATCGATTATGGGGATGCCGCCGGGTGTTAAAAGATGAAGATTTAAGAGTGGAGAGAGTTTCCGGCGGCTGAATGAAGAATTTGGGGATGGCGGTGATACCGGAATCGGAGACGCCTTTGACGCCGATTTTGGAGTCGTCGAACTCTTTCATTTCCTTCATGCGATTGTAATCGGTAGATGCAATGACTGCCATTTTTCTCATTGTGGTGTGGGTGTGGTGTGGTGTGGTGTGTAGGGTAATGGTTTGCTTTTTATTATAGTTTTATTTATAACGACTTTCATTGCAAAATCAATAAAAAAAATTGGGTCAATTTTGTACAATGGTAATAAAATATCTCATAAGGAGTTAAAAATTTTAATAGGAGGAAGAATCTTAAAAAATCCTAACAAAGAAGAGATACAACTTCCATACAGAAAGATTATTACAATAAATAATAAAAATAAATAAAAAAGTAAACCGAAAACAATCAAATCCAAGTCACTACACGCATCCAAAGTTCTATTATACCTAGAGCTGTGCAAAATACCGTTCTATCCACTAAAACCGCACCGATTTGCATTAATTCGCTCCACTCTAACCGCTAACCGCACCGGTTTAAACTTTAAAATTTATAACCCGTTTTCTAAACCGCTCCGCTCCACTATAGTTAATACATATATATTTTATAACCTCCAATGAAATACCAAAATAAAAATGAGTGTGAGAGAGATTTAAGATATAAAATGTATTACAAATTAATAGTTATATACATGAAACATATTATGTAAAATTACTTCGTGTTATATATATATAAAATATTATACAAATTAGTATTATATATTATGCAAATGTATGATAATTAGTTAGAATATTCTTTAATCCGCTAATCCGTCAAAAACCGCCCAAACCGTAATTTGTCAATCCCCTAATCCACAAATCTGCCATTCGGTTTATAATTTTACTTTCAAACCATCCGAACCGCATCGCGCACAAACCTAATTACACTGTAACCTTCAATTTGAAATATGAAGACTCCACGTCTACTGATCAAGATGGAACATTGAGGTTGAGGTGGTTACCTAGCGTGAAACGAACGCATTAAACAACGTTGGTCTTCAGATTGTGAGAAGATCTGAAATTAATCTTAAAGTTTTGGGGCCAAGGGTGAAAGTTTGGATGCAAGCTAAACATTAGATCTGGAAGGTTGAAAAATCATATTTTTTTATATTTAATTTTTTTGTGAATTTGTGAGATCACTTATGTAAATTTACGTGAATTTGTGTTCAATTTATGCATTTTTTGTGAGATCACTTATGTAAGTTTGTGAAAATTTACGTAATTTTGTGGTAGGGTTGCATACGGTGTGCATTGCAAATCGAAACATTACCACTACAACTTAAATTTAAATTTGACTATCATCACGTATCTTATTTCGATGATATGAATAGTTGATTTTGTATAGCCTCCATATATATAATTCATGAAAAAAAATCAAGTCAATATGATAATCCTAACCTGATCATTTTATTGTAGTTGTCTGTAAAAACGCACCTGTCAAATTTTTTTTTGGGTTAAGACAAATGCAATAAAATAAAAAGATTATGATTATAGGATCAATTTAATTTTTTTTTAAATGAAAAATATGTTGGAAATGGTTATAAAATTCTGGGTAAAATCAGAAATTTTTCCTAAGTTTGGTCTATTTTTTAGGTGGGCCCCGAGCGTCGTTTGTCGCGGGTCAAAGTGGTAACGCGTTCTATGCCGCGTTGTGATTCACGTGGTATATTTGGTTGCTCAAAACCATTACCGAGTGAATGGGAAATTGAAGCCAAAGTGTGCTCCATGGAAATAAAGTTTTGGTAGAAAATCCTTAAAGGTTTGAATAAGCCTTGTCCCACATTGATTTGGTGGGAAGTTTTGAATGGGTTTATAAGACATGGATTTGTTACTTAGGGTGTGCCCCAAGGGGTACCCAAGTGTTTTAAAGGGAGAGGTTATGGAGAAAATGGGCTAGACCCATTGGACCCAAAAATCACTATGCGCGTGCCGCCGTCCGGTCGGTCAGGCTGGGTTAGGCTTGTTCGGCCCAATACTAATATTTTTGGGCCAAAAACATTTGAATTTAATTTTATTTTTGGTAAAATAAAATCCAGAATTCAAAATAAACTTGGTTTGATTTTACTGTACATCCAAACGGGGCCCTTCCCGTTGGAAATAAACTGGTCTGGTTTTACTGTACATCCAAACATGGCCCTTCCCGTTTTTTATCTGTTTAATTTATGAACCCAACAGATTCAAATCTGTTTGAATTCAAAAACCAACAGGTTTCATATCTGTTCAATTCAAACCTGCAGCCACCTTTACATCTATAAATAGGACAACCCTCGTTTGATGTTTCATATTCAGAAATTTCGTATTTAACCTCTGCAAATTCTATTCTTCATTTTGCTGCATTTTATTTTTGTGAGAGAGAGTATAAACACTTAGTGTGTTCGTTAGGCAAACAATTTGTAGTGCTGCTATTGTTTGTAGTAAATCATTTTATCCTGGGAGATAGACATCCAAATTCTGAAAGCACCGAGGAGAGGACGAATCTGTCTTAAGGACACAGTGTCAAACACTAGACTTGATCAGATTATAATTCGAAGAAATTAATCAAGTAAGTTATTTAATTTATTTTCGGTGTTTTATTATTTATTTAAATCAGATTTTAATTTTGTTTTTGTTTTTGTAACAAAATAAAATATGTTTTTATTTATTTATTTTTATTTTGAGTTTGATTTTTGTGATCAAACAAATTCTCTCATTTCCTTTATTTCTTTTATATTCTGTTTGTTGTTAAGTACACAAACTGAATTAATTAATTATAGTGAAAATTGTCCTACAATCTTAAGACAGAACATTTTTTGGTATCTTCATTGTATTTAATTTTCTGTAATTTCATAAAGACATATTCTGGTTGAAAAAATAAATAGTGTTTATGCTATTTGACAGATAGTAGTAATATACTGTCTCTTTTCTTTGACAATTAGTAGTAATATACTAGTGTCATTAACAATTATTATAGAATATTAATTTGTGTTATAGAAAATTATTGTGGTATTTTATTTTTCTAGTTTTAGTAACAAGGAAAATAAAATTATTTTGTATTATAATTTATTTTCTAGTTTTAGTAACTAAAAAATTAGTTTGTGTTTTAATTTTTCTGATTTTTGTAATCAGAGATTATGGCTACTACAACTGAAACTGCATCTGGTAGTGGTACTCCTATTGTTACACCAATACCGGTCCCTATCCAGAACCATGTTCATGTACAGAAAAACCGAAAAAATTTAACGGTACTGAGTTTAAGAGATGACAGCAGAAGATGTTGTTCTATCTTACAACTCTTAATTTGGCCCGGTTTCTCCATGAAGAGGCTCCAGCACTTAAAGAGGGTGAAAGTGATCGGCAAGTTGTTGCTGTTGTAGATGCTTGGAAACATTCAGATTTCCTTTACAGAAACTACATCCTCAATGGCCTTGACAACATGATGCATAATGTTTACAGTCCTCTGAAGTCAGCAAAAGAATTATGGGATTCTTTGGAGAAGAAATACAAGACAGAAGATGCCGGCACGAAGAAATTTGTCGTCGGTAAATTTCTGGATTGTGTTATGGTAGACTCCCAAACGGTAATATCTCAAGTTCAAAGTTTTCAGATAATTTTGCATGATATTCATTCAAAAGGTATGTCTCTTAGCGAGTCTTTCCAAGTCGCTGCTTTAGTGGAAAAGTTAGCACCGGCTTGGAAAGATTTCAAAAATTATTTAAAACATAAACGCAAAGAGATGACCATGGATGAGTTGATTGTAAGATTAAGAATTGAGGAAGATAACCAAAAGGCTGAAAAGAAGAATAGGAAAAAATCTCATTGAGTCCAAGGCTAATGTGGTTGAACAAGTTCATAAACCACATAACAAAAAGAGGAAGTTTACTGGAGATGGTCCTAAACAAGGCAACAACAATAGCAACAAGAAGTTTAAAGGAAAATGCTATAACTGTGGCAAGACTGGACATCGAGCTTCTGACTGCCGCCGCCCTAAGAAGGATCATGGAATACAAGTAAGAAAACCACTGTAGACACCCAATTTTTGACCGTCCTCAAGACTTGGACGTCACTGATTGAACACTCAGTGATCAGCCTTGTTTGTGTTCGTCTTGAGTTCCCAGAAGCCTTGGCAGCGCGCCTCGTCTCAGGACCTCTCGACTCGACCGTTTTGTGATTGGTTTGGCACCAAACACTTGTGTTTTGCCTTTGAGAGGCAGGGTAGGGCTTGTAGACCATCCCCACCCATCACCGGCCATGGCTTAAGGCCACCGGCTGTGTTTTGTGGTCACCGGCCAAATGTTTGGCCGGCCGGCACTATAGATAGCCGGCCGGCTATCTTTTTTTGGTCAATTGCATCTTTGGCCGGCCGACTACTGTGCATCTGCTTTTGCAGATATTTTGGTGCAGCTGGCACACACTTGGCTCCCCTCCATACACGTGTATGGAGGGATCTCCTTCTATTTAGCTTCCTTTGGAAGCTTTACAAGATGGAATTGTCTATAAGAGGAGCTCTCCTCTCCCTTGTTTTGGGGTTAGAAATTTTTAGACAGCTTTTTTTAGGGTTTGAGTTTTAGGGTTAGGGTTTGTTCATATCCTACCTCTATATCTCTCTCTCTTATGTGTGTTTTGTCTTACTTTTGCTTACAAACATCCACCATCACACCATCCCTTGGAGCTGAGGCCCCTTGAGGGTTGTTTTGGAGGTTTTAGACTGATTTCAACCTAAAAAAGCTGCTGGAGCTCTATTGGTGAAGAGGGTCTTCAAGGGTAAGAAGCTTGTCCCTTTATTCCCCATTTTTTGCACACTCTTTTTACCTACCTTGCAACTATTTTTGAGCTATGTGTATAACATATAAAAGTTCTGTTTTTTAGTGCTCTAAATAGTTGGTTAAGGTTGCTTTAAGCTTTGGGGTTGTTTGCCCCCTCTTAAGCCTTGTAAGGCTCCATTTTGTGCCATTTTGAGTGAGCTCCGGGACCATTGAGTTTGGGCCTCCTCACCACTGAAATCTTGAGGGATTTCAGAGGTGAGGATGGTGCCTTGAGGTCCTAGGAAGGAGAGGGTCACCCCCTCTCCTTGTTGTCCTTGAAAAGGACCATTTTTGCCTCTTGAGAGAGCACCATGTTTAAGAGTATGTTGACCATGCGTTAGCTGTTTTTCATGCTTATTATGTCATAATATAGCATTGTATTGAGTTGGTTTAGACACACCATGCTTGTTTAGCATACATGTCATGTAATGCCATATTGTAGCCTTAACATGCATCTAGGTTTTAGCCCTTGTTCAAGCATGTTTTAGGCCTAGCTTTATGAAGCTTTTATGTTTATTTTGCCATGCTTAAGGTCTGTCCTTGGCTGTTTTGGTCTACCAAGGCTTGCATTGCATAGCCCCTCTGCATTTTGGCTTGTTAGCCTTTGACTTTGGACCATGTTGCATGCTTGGCTTGCCTTTGTTTAATTGGTATGGCACCATTTCTAACATGATTTCAGAGCTTATATTGCATGTCATTAGTCCATGTTTAGCCTCTTTTAAGTGTGCTTTAAAGTTGCCTTTGTGTGCTTAAGTGTTGGCTCATTAACATGTGCATGTGTGTGTGTGTGTGTGTTGGCCCTTATTTCTATAGCATCGGCCACTGTTTTGGGCTTAGTATAGAGCTGTCCAATTAGTGTAAGTCCCTCCTTTGCATGTTGTTGCATGCACTCCTTGTATGTTGTAGCATATCGGTGAGTTGTTGCATGGTTGAATTTGCATGATTGAATGAAGTCACATGTTGGCTTGCATGCTTGAACACCCACATTGCATCTTGCCTACTTGCAGGTTGCATTGCTTCATGCCTTTCATGCTTCTTTACTTAGGTTGTGTGCCTAACATGCTTTGCTTGCTTGCATTGTCCATGTTGCATACTAGTCCGCATAGTTAGATTGTATTGCATTGGCATGCATGCTTGGCCTCTTGAATTGCTTGTGATAGAGGTTAGGCCCCATTGTTTGATTATGTGCATTGCATTCTATATTAAAATGCACACTTGATCCTTTGGGCCATCATGCATGGAAATGCGTGGCTGGTGGTCCGAGAATCGAGACCCATGTCCCTTTGAGTCATAAACATGATAAGGGATGTGATTGGTTCATACATTGCTTGAAATGCATTGCCATGCCAAGTCTTGCCCTCTGCTGCTGTCAAACACAGATTCTGCAGGAAGATTTGTCCGGTCGGCTATTTTCAGTGCCGACCGGCCATCATTGTTGGCCGATGGATCAAATTTGTGGCCGGTGACCATTCTATATGGCCGGTGATGTTCTCCTTCAGCCGGTGGTGTTCCTTAGCATCCAGAGAGCAAACCCTGGGACTTTGGCAGCTATCAGAGGAGCAGAGCAAGGAAAACAGAGGCATCTTAAGCATGGCAGTGGATTTCCAGGCGGAACCGAGCGCGCATGCATTGAGCCCTCTCCCCGAGGCTGCTGTTTACTGTTTTCTTAGATTAATTAATTTGCTTAATTAATTTAATGGTCTGTAATATTTAATTAGCTTGTTAGTTAGTTAAATTGTATTATTCTTTTGGTCCCTCCGAGCAAAGGCAAATTTGTAATAAGTGTGTGCATGTCTTCCAACCCCCATTTCTTTCTCCCTTTTACTTACCTGCTTTGATGGCTAGTATTAGGACATGTTTAATTTAGCATACCTTATGCTATGCATGTGTGCATCATTCATCAGCATTGCATGCACCGAGCTTGGCGCATCATGCTAATTGCATCGTATTTCAAATCTAACTTGAATACATGCTACTTGCGCATTTCATATGCCATCCTTAGATTAGCCGAGCCTATTCTAGTGACATTTTGTATGTGATGCATTAGGCACTTAACATGGACTTGGATCATGCATTGATTGCTAACACGTTCTTGTTTTGGCACGGAGTACTAGGTAAGCTTTTATGTTTTAGCATACCGCATGCGTGTGAGTGTTGCCATAATAGTATGATTACCATGAGGCTAGCTGCTTATGTGATATAACTGCTTGAATGCCTGTGGATGGACGTTGAATTACCTAAATTGGAATAAATGCATTGAAACTGTAAGTTTTAAGCCCACTTGAGGGTGGCAAAATCTGCATTTTAGCCTACCTGCGAGTAGCAAACCATTTTCAAAACAAACATGTAATGTTTTGTTCCAATCTAGGCGATTTGGTCTATACTTGTTTGCTGTGCGCATAACATAGTAATTCTAGGCTAATAACCAGAATAAGAACACATAATGTTTTCAAAACAAGATATCACGGTTAGTAGAGGCCGATCTTCGGATCGGGCGAGAGGGGGTGCTCTTAGCTGACCTTCCCCAATCGTACCCAAGTTCCCGAGCCGAGGCAACTTTGGTGATGACGGACACGTGGCCTTTGGCATCGAGTCAGGGTTTCCTAAATTTCCCAAAATAAAATATTTAGGTGGCGACTCTGTATTTGGCAAAGCAGTCCATGTTTGGCACTTCTTTCAAAAAAATCTGTTTTCTCAAAATGATTTGCCAGATTTGGACTCTTTGGTTCAGATTAAGAACCGCGACAATTTGAGTCCGAACTGTAGTAGACCCACAGACGAACAGAACGGGACTCATTCCTCCCGTGGCGTTCGGGGACGTCTACAACCACCAATCAGGCCAATGTAACAGAATTGGATTACATCTCTGACGGAGTGAATGACATCAACCTCTCTGCTGTGGTGTCTGAGGCTAACTTGGTTGGAAATCCCAAAGAGTGGTGGGTTGACACTGGAGCAACTCGTCATATATGTGCGGACAAGAAGATGTTCACTACCTACAATGAGGCTGCAAATGGTGAACAACTTTTTATGGGAAATTCTTCTACTTCTATTGTGGCTGGACAAGGGAAAGTGATCTTGAAAATGACATCAGGGAAAGAACTGACCCTCAACAACGTACTGCATGTACCTGACATCCAGAAGAATTTAGTTTCTGGTTCTTTGTTAAGTAAAAATGGTTTTAGGCTTGTCTTTGAGTCTGATAAATTTGTATTAACAAAGAGTGGTATGTATGTTGGTAAGGGATACATGAGTGATGGTCTCTTTAAATTGAATGTAATGACAGTTGTACCGAAAGTTGCTATGAATAAGAATAACACATCTTTTGCTTATATTCTTGAGTCGAATTTATGACATGGTAGATTAGGACATGTGAATTTTGATGCTTTGCGTAGATTAAATGGTTTAGATTATATACCAAAGTTTGAAATTAATCCTAATCATAAATGTGAAATTTGTGTAGAAGCGAAACTAACTAAGGCTCCATTTAAATCGGTTGAAAGAAAAACCGAACCTCTAGAATTAATTCATACTGATGTATGTGATCTAAAATTTGTTCAAACTAGAGGAGGCAAAAAGTATTTCATAACTTTTATCGATGATTGCACAAGATATTGTTATGTTTATTTACTGAGAAGTAAAGATGAAGTCTTAGAAATGTTTAAACTCTACAAAACAGAAGTTGAAAATCAACTTGGTAAAACCATTAAAATGGTTAGAAGTGATAGGGGTAGTGAATATAATGCACCATTAAATGAATTTTGTGCACAACATGGTATTATTCACCAAACTACAGCCCCTTATTCTCCACAGCAAAATGGAATTGCTGAAAGGAAGAATAGAACCCTAAAAGAAATGATGAATGCCATGTTACTAAGTTCAGGCTTACCACAGAACTTGTGGGGGGAAGCAATATTGTCTGCTAATTATGTTCTTAACAGAATACCCCACAAGAAAACCAACAGCACTCCTTATGAATTCTGGAAAGGTCGACCGCCTTCCTACAAATACTTAAAAGTGTGGGGGTGTTTGGCAAAAGTTGAAATTCCTGTTCCTAAAAAGACTAAGATTGAACCAAAAACAGTAGATTGTGTGTTTATTGGTTATGCTCAGAATAGTAGTGCATATTGGTTTCTGACTTATAAATCAGAAATACCTGATATAAATGTGAACACTATTATAGAGTCAAGAAATGCTATGTTTTTTGAACATGTCTTTCCTTACAAGAAAGGACATGAATTAAGTTCACAGAAAAGAACTTATGATTATACACAAAGTCAAGAGACTAATGACAATCAAACACAAGAGACTAGTAATGGTCTCGACCAACAGGATTTAACTGATAATGAACCAAGAAGAAGTAAGAGAGCGAAAACATCAAAATCCTTTGGTCCAGATTTTCTGACATACCTGTTAGAAAATGAACCTCAAAGCTTTAAGGCAGCAATGGTAGGTCCTGAAGCACCTTTGTGAAAAGAGGCTGTTGATAATGAAATTGAATCCATTATGCAAAATCATACTTGGGAATTGGTGGATCTTCCACCAGGTTCTAAACCTCTTAGATATAAGTGGATATTCAAGAGAAAAATGAAAGCAGATGGTTCAATTGACAAGTATAAAGCAAGACTTGTAGTTAAAGGTTACAGACAAAAGGAAGGTCTGGACTATTTTGACACATATTCCCCTGTGACAAGAATAACATCCATTCGCATGCTTATTTCTATAGCAGCTTTGTTTAATTTAGAAATACATTAAATGGATGTTAAGACAGCTTTCTTAAACAGAGATCTAAATGAAGAGATCTATATGGAGCAACCCGAAGGGTTTGTAGTGCCAGGGCAAGAAAAGAAAGTTTGTCGACTTGTAAAATCCCTTTATGGATTAAAACAAGCACCTAAGCAATGGCATGAAAAATTTGATCATACAATGCTTACTAATGGGTTTAAGATAAACGAATGTGACAAATGCGTCTATGTTAAAAACACTGACCAAGGATATGTCATAGTTTGTCTTTATGTGGATGACATACTTATCATTGGAAGCAGTCAAAACATGATCAAATCAACTAAGCTAATGCTTAATAAAAGATTTGATATGAAAGATATGGGGGTCGCAAATGTTATATTAGGAATGAAAATTACTAAAACATCTGACGGATATGCATTATCTCAATCTCATTATATTGAGAAAATTCTTGATAAGTTTATCAAGGATGATTTGAATCTAGCTAGAACACCTGTAGATATCAGTCTTTATTTATTGAAAAATAAAGGTGATGCAGTGTCTCAGCTAAAATACTCCCAAATCATTGGAAGCCTAATGTACCTAATGAATTGTACTCGTCCTGATATAGCTTATGCTATCAGTAAATTGAGTAGGTACACTAGTAACCCCGGAGAAGACCATTGGAAAGCGATCATTCGAGTTCTTAGATATCTAAGATTCACCCGTGATCATGGTTTGAACTTTACTCGATATCCAGCAGTACTTGAAGGTTATTGTGATGCAAATTGGATATCGGATACTAAAGATTCAAAATCCACAAGTGGATATGTCTTTACTCTGGGAGGCGTTGCTGTTTCTTGGAAGTCCACGAAACAAACTTGCATCGCACGATCCACAATGGAATCCGAGTTCATTGCTTTAGACAAAGCAGGATAAGAAGCAGAATGGCTTTGTCACTTCTTAAAAGATATTCCAATGTGGCCAAAACCTGTGCCAGCTATTTGCATTCATTGTGATAGTCAATCTGCAATAGGCAGGGCACAGAATCGTATGTATAACGGTAAGTCACGACATATTCGTCGTCGACATAATACCGTAAGGCAATTGTTGTCAAACGGAATAATCTCAATAGATTATATAAAATCTAAAGAGAATATTGCGGATCCGTTAACAAAAAGTTTGACAAAAGAGCTAGTGTATAGTTCATCAAAGGGAATGGGATTAAAGCCTATTACATAAGAGTCGTCATAATGGTAACCCTACTTATATGACTGGAGATCCCAAGAACTAAGTTCAAAGGGACAACTAAGTTATGTATGGCTCGCCAGAAATCACCAAGGGATTAAAATTCCTTACCCATTCCTATGGTGAGAGTGATATCTGCAACATTTGTTGTATGCAGGGGTATAAGAATAAGCTTTGTTTTTAATGATTACTTATATCTTGATTAAGGCATAAAATCAAAACGAGTATAAGGAGATACTCACAATAAGAATCACCTATAAGAGTGTCAAACTGGGGCCGGTTCTATGAGAATGCAAAAGGATACATTCTCTAGAAACACTCATGAAAACCAGGCGCGTTCAAGACCAAAATGAACACAACAGTAAGAACCACGATGTGTTAGAAGATATTTTGTGTGAAATCTATTGTCTTGGCTTACACAAACGGCTGAACAATTCAAGGCATCGCGTCTATTGGTTAGCCAATAAGTCCGATAGGCTTTCACTAAGGAAGGTTCAAGGTCGAAAGGTACCTATCCTGATGCAAGATATTTTCGACTTATACTCTTTCGATAAAGTCTGCATATTGTTGCATTTCCGTTGTCATCAACTTCCATTCATGTGGGGGATTGTTGGAAATGATTATAAAATTCTAGGTAAAACCAGAATTTTTTCCTAAGTTTGGTCTATTTTTTAGGTGGGCCCCGAGCGTCGTTTGTCATGGGTCAAAGTGGTAACGCGTTCTATGCCGCGTTGTGATTCACGTGGTATATTTGGTTGCTCAAAACCATTACCGAGTGAATAGGAAATTGAAGCCAAAGTGTGCTCCATGGAAATGGAGTTTTGGTGGAAAATCTTTAAAGATATGAATAAGGCTTGTCCCACATTGATTTAGTGAGAAGTTTTGAATGGGTTTATAAGACATGGGTTTGGTACTTGGGGTGTGCCCCAAGAGGTATTCAAGTGTTTTAGAATGAGAGGTTATGGAGAAAATGGGCTAGACCCATTAGACCCAAAATCACCACACACGCACCGCGCGCGCCGTCGCCACCGTCTGTCCTGTCGGGCTGGACTGGTGCGTGGTGTGTGGTTGAGCTTGGTTGACCCAATACTAATCTTTTTGGGCCAAAAACATTTTTATTTTATTTTATTTTTGGTAAAATAAAATCCAAAATTCAAAATAAGCTGGTTTGGTTTTACTGTCCATCCAAACAAGGCCCTTCCCGTTGGAAATAAACTGGTCTGGTTTTACTGTACATCCAAACAGGGCCCTTTCCGTTTTTTATCTGTTTAAATTATGAACCCAACAGATTCAAATATGTTTGAATTCAAAACCAACAGGTTTCATACCTGTTCAATTCAAAACCTGCAGCCACTTTTACATCTATAAATAGGACAACTCTCATTTGATGTTTCATATTCAGAAATTTCGTATTTCACCTCTGCAAATTATATTCTTCATTTTGCTGCATTTTATTTTTGTGAGAAAGAGTATAAACACTTAGTCTGTTCGTTAGGCAAACAATTTGTAGTGCTGCTATTGTTTGTAGTAGATCATTTTATCCTGGGAGATAGACGTCCAAATTCTGAAAGCACCGAGGAGATGACAAATCTGTCTTAAGGACACAGTGTCAAATATTGGACTTGATCAGATTATAATTCGAAGAAATTAATCAAGTAAGTTATTTAATTTATTTTCGATATTTTATTATTTATTTAAATCAGATTTTAATTTTGTTTTTGTAACAAAATAAAATCTGTTTTTATTTATTTGTTTTTATTTTGAGTTTGATTTTTGTAGTCAAACAAATTCTCTCATTTCCTTTATTTCTTTTATATTCTATTTGTTGTTAAGTACACAAACTGAATTAATTAATTACAGTGAAAATTGTCCTACAAAATATACATAGAGAGCTTAATAAAATAAATTATTCGAATAATTGAAACAGAACTCATGATGGCCCTACAAGTCTGAACATGACGGTCAAATCTAAATTTAAATTTAAATTTGAGAGAAACCTAACACTTTTGTTTTTGAGATTTTAAGAATAAGGTGGATTATGAAGAGTAAATTATTAATTTAAACTCTTTGGTTAAAATTAGAAATTTTTTTTTTCAGTTATACTAGCATCTTAAACTATTATCAAAATTTGGCCTTTCAATTTTGAGTCGTGGCAGTGAACTTCCATATGACACTGACAAGTTTAACAAAAATTTAAAAATGTTTACTATCAATTCGATTCAGTTTCACTTTATTTCAAAAAATTAAACTTTAATTTGTATTTTTTTTAGGGCAAATTACATTCATCGCCCTTAAGGTTTAGAGAAAATACAATAAATCTCATAATTTTGACATAATTACATTAAGTTCCCTTGATATTTTAATTCATATAACACTTAAGCCTAATTTTTATCAATAATTTGTTAATTATATAAATGAAAAATGATGTTGTCATCTCTTTCATCAATAATGTCTATAATTGGTGATTTTGTTTGCATTTTGCCATTGAGATAAAGAGGGAAAAAAATTCTAATTAAATCCCAAAAAAGAATATTATTGTATTAAAAAATCAATAAGTGCCTCATGTGATTTGCAAATGATTTGATTCCATTTAAATAACATAATTTAACAGAAGGTATTAATTGTAATAAGATAATTTTTCCAGATGATTAACTGTTTAATGGGTGTTTTGGATTAAGCATGGAACTATGTGATATTAATGGGTGTTTTGGATTTGCTTATTTGTTGATTTTTTTTAGTTTACTTTTCATTTTTTTGGTAAATTCTATTTTAAATTTTTCAAAAAACTTTGGCTTCTAAATTTTGCTTAATGAGACGAACCAAAAAATAAAAAATCAAAAAAGCTCAGAAAAGATAAAAGCAAGCAAACAAGATTTTGTTGACTTATTTTATTTTTTATTTTTGAAAATTTTGATTTTTTAAAAAAGTTTTAGATTCATATATACAAAACAAATTGAAAAAACAAATTCTTTTGGCATAATTTAAAAATAAATTACTTTTAACTTTTTTTTAAAAAAAATGACTTTTTTTAAATGTTCTGAAACACATATGTTGGTTTTTTTTTTTTTTTGATTAAAGTAATAAAAAAATCAAAACATCCATTACATCACTTTCTTAAATTTTTTTTTTACACATCTTTTAATAAAAATTTACTTAAAATAAGAGGAAATATCATTTTCTCCCCAAACTATCACGCGTTTTTCACGTTAACACCCATACTTCAATTTATTTCAATTTAGTACATGAACTTTCCACAAATTGATCAATTAGGCCCCTGCTATCACCTTACGTCCACAATTAGACGAAATGTGCTAATGTGGAGTGCAAATTGATTGTTAAAGTATAGTTTGGGGGGCAAATTGATTTTTAATTTGAGGGATAAATTAATTTTTAAGATATGGTTTGGAAGCATAAAATAAAATTTTAAATGAATTTTGGTGCCATATCAGTACATTTCGTCCAATTATAGACGGAAGGTGATGGCAGGAGTTTAATTGATCAATTTATGAAAAGTTCAGATACTAAGGCTTGGTTTGGCTTATCCTATATAAGCCAAAAAGTCAAAAAGTTATTCCAAAATCCAAAAAGATATCACTATTCACCCAAAAAAAAAATTAAAAAATTAATTTTCTTCCAAAAAAGTACCATTTGAATTGATGTTGGGCAGCATTTGCAGCGGCTGTCCAGCAAAAAAGAAATGATTCGGTGTGATTTTCACACACACAGTTGTTCGTTCCATGGGAGCCATCACGGGTCCCGTTTTGATAATCTGAACCGTTTAATGTGTAGAAATCGTCGAGTACTATATGTCTGCAAAAAATCACATTGATCGGATATCGATAACTATATGATCAAATCAGTTATATACAACAAATGGATGGTGTTATAATTAATGATTGAAAAATAAATAAATCTGATCAGATAGCTATCGATATCCGATTAACGTGATTTTTTATAGGTACATAGTGTTCGACGAGTTACACACATTGAACGGTTCAGATTATTAAAATGGGACCCGTGATGACCCCCACGGCCAAACAAAACCGTCCAGTGCTTTGTACAAAAATTAGCCAATAATTTTCAACTCTAATTCACTCAGCCGGTTGTACGGCTGGGGCCCACTCCTCTCTAATCATCTCTTACACACTTTTTTTATACAATTTTTTTGATACACATTTTTTCATAAAAAGTCAAAAAGTTAACCCAAACCTCCATATTTTTTTTTTGTCTTTTTTAGTCCAAAAAAACAAAAAGTGTACTTTTTTAGGACACCCTAAACTAGCCCTAAATTAAAATAAATCGAAATATGAAAATCAACGTAAAAAACGCTTAATAATTTGAGAGGTAAAATAATATTTCCTCATAAAATAATCATATAATACCATATGATCATATTTCTGACCGATAACAAACCACATGTCTTCCATGAAATCAAGGATCCTAATTCCTGTATCAATCACAATATAAATAGCAGCCTAACATGAAGTAATTATTTATCAATCAGACCACGAGAGAGAGAAAATAGCAGCCTTCTTAGACGTTTTGTAAAGGTTGAGTGGTTGTGATGTTGATGTTTCTTGAATGCCGGCGAGGTCTGATAATGATATTGGAATGACAAAGGTGCTGTAATAGTAATTTAAGAGTTGAGGGTAAAATAATAAATTAATATTAATATTTTGTAACATATTTTAGGTGATTCTATTTACATACTATTAATACTTTTAATACATATTATTAATAAATTAAATTTTTATTTCAAAAATAGCTTCTAATGAAATGATCTTTAAGAATAATATGATATGCATTCTACTCATTCAAAAATTTCATATTTAAAAACATAAAATACTTTCACAAACTATCATTTCATAATGTTTAGGATTTTAACATATAAATATTGTATTTCTTTTTTATTTTCACCATTAGCATATACTTATGATATAATTTATTATCAATTAGCTCACTCAATTCTTTTCTCCATTATATTTATTTTTTAAATTCAAAATATTATTGGCTTTGAAGATTTAGGGTTTAAGAACATTAAAATTAATTAATATTTGCACATCATGGATGATACTGAGATGGTCGGTTCTGATATAAATATTGAAAGCGTTGATTTGAACATTGAAAATGTTAGTTTATGACTTAATTTTTTTATTTTTTTATTTATTTCGTTCGGATGTTGGGAAGATAAGTTTGTTCATCGTGTTCAAATAACAAGAGTTGAACTTTTACATAATGTTCAATTATTTATATTTGAACGAAACAATTTTGTTCAAATTATTAAGATTGGCCAAATATTAAATATCCATACATAAAAAATTGAACATTTTAAGTTAGTCCGGTTAAAATAAATTAAACTTTTATTCATTATTCAAATATAAATTTTTGAACACATTAAGTTTGTTTAACTCTATATTTATGAACATCACTAATTTGATGAATTTGAAACGACGACGAGAGACGAGTTCAAAATCGACAATAAAGATCAACATCGACGAAAATGGAGGCTGAATGAAACACTTTGCGGGTGATCTGAAATGATGAGAAGATGAGATGAGAAACAACAAGAGTTCAACACTAATATGGAGATCAACACCAGCGAAGATGGAGGTCAAATGAAACCTCCGCCGGTGATAGAGATCAAGATCGACGAAGATGGTCTCTGTTATGAAGATTGTTGGGTTTTTGTTGTATGTAATGGTGAAGATGAAGAGTTTTTTGTGTGTGTAATGGTGTGTATTCAAATAATTAGTAGTGTATTAGTATAGGGTTAGTAATGAACAGTTAATGTGTAAATTAAGATATTTTTCAATCCTAAAAATTATTTTGTATGTACGTACTGAAAATATCAGCAGTGTATAAATAGAATCACTCACATTTTTTCACTTGTCGTTGCTGTTGAAACTTCTAAAAATTTGTCACTAATTTGTGATTTACTTTTTCAGTACGCACTCACTGACAAGTAATTCTCCCTAGAAATTTTGTATTTTAATTTAATTTTTTTTTTAAAATTAGTTTTAGATGAATTTTTTTTTTTTTTTTGTCTCTGTTAATTTTTTATATTTAATTTTTTAATTTTTTAATTTTTAGATATATCAACATCAGACACATTTAAAAAAAATAACAAAAATATAAAAAAATTCGTTAAAAATAAAATAAAATTCAAAATAATATTTTTATTTTTTAAATACATCTAGATTAAATGTTTTTTAAAAGTAATAAAGAAATTATTAAAATATAAAAATTCTAAAAAAAATTAAAAATTAATGTAAAAACAATTTTTAAAAAAGCAAACCAAACATAGAACTTTTCATTCATTGTAAGTGAAAACACATTGTGATTTATAATTATAAGAATTATCATTCTAAGGTATTCAACAACTTGTTAATTATTAAAAAATAATTCATCCACATAATTTTTTCTCTCTCAAATCTCCTCAAATGATGCGATAAGCAAATTTTAAAAAATTACATACACTTTAATGTTCTCCCAAAATTTCTTTGCATGTATTTTTCTTGTCACTTTATTCAGCAGATTGTGGGAAAGAGAAATTTTGTAAATGTAAGACTGTTGTAATAATTATTGATTTTGATTATAATTAAAAGCGGACAAATCAATTATGAATAACTTTAATTTTTGTCCCTTTTTTTTTTTCTTTTTTTTTGTTTAGTTTGATATTAAATTTACGAATAACTTTAATAATGGTATGCAGGATTAAAATGAAAAAAAAAAAAAAACTGTATCATTTTATCTTGAATATTTTATTGATAAATCCTATTTAGAGGTGTTCTAAGGTAATAAGTCCATTAATGAAAATTATAACTTAATTAGTCCCATGTATTTATATATTTTTTTTAATGAGGTCTTATTTTCCTGATTTATGTTGTTTGTTGGACTATTATACCCTTATGTCTATTGTTAATATACATTACATAGAAAAATGATATACACATTTCCTTTTTGTTACTATCTCTATTTTAATAGTTACCATTATTCACGTTTGTTTTTGATCGGTTTCATTCACATTTGTGGTATCGTTTCATTGTGCTAGGGTTTTGAAACTCTCTATTTGATAGGGTTTAGAAACTCCAGTTTATACATGGTGCTGAAATAATATTATATTATTCTATTATTGTAGTGAAACTTTGTGTTCCTCTATTGTTACTTTGCATTCGAAGTTCTGTATTCGTCCATTGTTGTTCTGTGTTCGAAACTCTATATTTTTTCATTTTTGTAAATTGAACCTCTATTTATGTCCAGTCAATTTTATTACAAACATATTCTTCAAATGTGAGTTTGGTTACAAACAAATAGGTAGGTCTGGAGTAGGGGGAGAGAGAGAGAGAGAGAGAGAGAGAGAGAGAGAGAGCCCCTCTCTCTAAGAGATTTCTAGCAATGCTCCGGTGGTCCTCCGGCGACTTTCTGACGACTCATTTTACACTTCTAAAGTATAGATTTACACTCTTAAAGTATAGATCTATAGTTTTAGAGTGTAGATCAGGACTTTTTATGTTCGAAATAGGAGTTTTGAGAGTTTTTTCTTCCGATTTCAGTAATGATTTTTGAATTTTCAATACCCATAATGGTTCCCTTTTCTCTTAACCCTTTTCCCATACCATTCGCGGCAGCGATGGCAGAGTTGGGCAGCGGCGACGGGGACGACATCAATGGGGACGATAGGCTTTCAAGCATGCCTTATTTTCTAGACTACATCTTTGAGTAGAACGATGGTTTTCCTTGAATCGTATATGTTTTTTTGGCGGATTTCTTTTTTTATTTTTTATTTTTTGTTTTTTGTTTTTGTTTTTGTTTGTTTGTTTGTTTTGTTGTTTGGCTGGAATGGCCTTTGGGATCTTGATTATGTACTGTTATTGTCTTTTATTAATATAATGTTTCCCACGTTTTTAAACCTAAAAAAAAAAAAAAGGTGGGTTTGGTTTGATTTGGATTGGTGGAATGGTGAAATTGCATAAATTGTTAATGACAGTGATAATGATAAAGATAATGATGAAGATGAGGATGTGGGTGATATTTTTTGTTTTTGTTTTTGTTTTTAGAGTGATTGAGTTTTTGTTGGATTTCTAATTATATTGCTACCATTATTTTTACTTTTTTGTTAATTAATATGAATGTTCACATTTCACATTATTTGAAAGTCTGAGAAATAAGTGTTAGAATATAGATATAGATATAATTAAATATTTTGCAAGATATAAATCTTCACATATCATTGGTTATTTATTACTATACTTGTTATTTGAACAATTATTTTTTTGCATTCATTAAATAATTGAAATAGTTTTTTTTTTTTTTTTCATTTTTGTTTCATGTTGCAGTGTGAATGTTCACATTGGTATGAATTTAGTTTTTCTAAGGTTAGTTGTATGTTAATTGTAAATTGTGAATATTGTATTTTGGTATGAGTTTTTTTTTTTTAATTTTTTTTCGAAAGTTAATTGTATATATATATTTTTTTACTATGCTTGTTGGTTGAACAATCATTTTTGTTACCATTGAAATATTGAAATAGTCAATTTTCACTTTTTTCAATTTTATTTTATGTTTTCACGTTGCAGTATGAATGTTTACATTGGTATGAGTTTTTTTAGTTTTTTAGTTTTTTTATTTTTCAACTAGTTGTATTAATTGTAAATTGTGAACATTTACAGAGTTTTGTTTTTTCAAAAGTTAATTGTATGTTTGTTATTTTTGTTACTACGCTTGTTAGTTAGTTGAACAATTATTTTGTTACTATTGAACAATTGAAATAGTCAATTTTCATTTTTTTTCAATTTTGTTTTATGTTTTCATGTTGCAGTGTAAATGTTTACATTGGTATGAGTTATTTTTTAAGAGTAGTTGTATGTTAATTATAAGTTGTGAACATTCACACTGTATTTTGGTATGAATTTTATTTTTTTCAAAGGTTATTTGTATGTTTGTTGTTTATTGTGAACATTTATATTGTATTTTAGTATGTGTTTTGTTTTTTAAAAGTTAATTGTATGTTTGTTGTTTACCATGAACATTCACATTATATTTTGATTTTTATTCAAATTTTTTGTTGCATTATTTTTAAAATTTTCAAATTATAAAAATGTTCAAAATCCATAATTTGAGATTTTCTTCATGAAATGCAAGAGAGATTTTCTCCTTAGAATAAGAGAGAAATTTTCTCCATGGAATAAGTGCAAGATTTTCTTTTTAGAATGAGAGAAAGATTTTCTCCATAAAATAGGAGATTATTGTTATGTATTTGTTTCAAAATGAAAACATGTGCAAAAATTAGAAAGAATGATTTAGTCATATTACATTAAACATGACTTAATGGAATACTTAAAAAGAATATGTGTTAGATGGAATAAAACCCTTGGAAAGAACATTTATCAAAAAAGACCATTTTATCTTATCTTAACCAAGCATAATATTTCAAATTCTCTATCCAATCACTTGTCTCATCTATTTATCCCATGGTATGACTTTTATTCTATAATCCCATCCATATTTATATCACATATCAAATTTTTTATCTCATCTAATCTCTTAATATAACTTATTACTAATCTCATCTAATCTAATTGTATAAAAAATAATTTCACAATCAAACAACATTGTATTCTATTTGACTGCATAAGAACAAACTATGTGATAAATTATATATACTTTTAAAATTGTAAAAAGAAAGGAGAGAGTGAAGACAGACTAGGCGATAAAGTCTTTGAAGTAAAGGTGTTCGCAGTTTGGTTGCGGTAGGAGAATCTTCAATCCGCTATCTGTTTGCTGGATTGGCGAATGCGGATTGAGGAGATTGGCGGATGGATGTGAATTGGTTTGACAGTTTAAACTTTTATAAATTTTGAATATAATATTGTAAATTGTCAGACATTTTTTTTTTTGAATAACAATCCAACTCTACATAATCTGTCATGACCCAAACCCGGTACCCAGAGGTTCAGCATCGTGACAAGATAATAACTGAAGTTATAACAAATTAATAGTGCAACGGAATAAAATAAAATGGCACCCAAATCTTCATTTAAGTAAAACAAAAATGTATATATTGGAGCTTTTATTAGATTGCAATACTAGAGTTGTACTATGACTACAAAGTGCCTTGTGCCTATCCCATGCATTGGTTTTGACACATCACCTAAAAGTGGTTAACAGCTATAAGCACATGGCAGAGTGAGAAATATTTTACAGTGAGAATGAGGGTATAAAAATTACCATGGATAATTATTTGGCTAAACAGAGATTAATTAGTTTGGTAACTGAACTACATAACTAATTTTAAATAACATAAGCAGAATGCAGAAATCATATAAACAAATAATCATAACTACTGTACAAAACAGAACAGAACAGAGGTCACTGGAGTGACAATCATAATAGATGTCAATAGATTCATGACATACAAAGGTCCACAAAGTGACCAAACAAAGGCCAATGGTTATTTAAGTCCCTCAAGGCATGAAACTCCCATGGTGGTATTTACAAAATATAATTGTTTATAAAATTATTGTCAAATAATTTCTAAAATTTAAACAAACGTATTCATGAGTTTTATTTTAAACAAATAGAGTTCAGAAAATAATTAACAAAATCAAAATATTAATATAAGTTATAAAATACAAATTTCATAAAATAATTTATGATAACTCAAAATATACGTAAAATATATTATGATAACTCAAGATATAATATAACCCGTCTTAAGATTAATTCTTCACTCTTTTTTTTTTTTTCCATCTTTCAAGTACCTTCTTTACTTCTTAATTATTTTTTTCCCTCACCCATATTTTCTTCCGCTTTCTTTGTTTTTTTTTCTTTTCTTTCCTTCCTTGACATCTCCTCCCTATAAATGGGGAGGAAAATCGTGAGCCCCAACCCACAGCTCAACATGTGGCTCCTTCAAATTTATCATCATAATTTCATAATTATCTAACCTGATGACTCACCACACCACGTGCCACTTGCTCTGTTTTTTGTTTTATTTATTTATTTTGGTTTTCTTTTTATAACTTAATTAACTTTAATTCGGACCCAATTAATAAAATTTCAAATTTACTAAATTGAATCAGATATTTAATTAAACTCTTATATGATCCGACACTCGAAATTAATATAATTCAATCGTCAATTTCACCTATTGAGAATTCCACAATTAAATTAGAATAAGAATTAATTAAATATAAAATATTATATGTGATAGGCTCGTCACATAATCAAAAGATTATGAAGTAAATTGTCAAATACCAATAGTAAATACATATAAAAAAATCATGCATTATCAAACTATTTAATTACTATTTTTTTATTCAAAAATTATTTAATTTGATTTTTAAAAAATGACAAAATTAAACATTATATTCTCCACACAAAATATCAAATATCAACACTTGACATCTGATAAAAGAATTTCCAAATTGAAAACAAATTAAAAACACAACAGAATATTTAAACAAATTGAAAATACAAAGTCTTACAAATTATTAGAGATGCTCACGGTTTGACGCTTCAGTTGCGGCCAAAGGAACCTTAAATTCGTCATCCGTCCAAAACTAAGCGGATTAGAAAAAATCAATCCGTAACTGTTCGCTCGTCATTACGTATCCGTCTAAAATACGACAAATCAGTTTAATTCAATCGATTTACACGGATCGAAATACACGCAGCATACTCTTACTTTGAAAGGACCTATTATAGTACAAAATTATTACTTTTAACATACTCAAAAGATTTACTAAGTATGGTAATATTTTTATTACTATTATTATTATTATTATAGAGAAATATAAATAGGGTAATATTATATTGTAAGAAGTAAAATTGGTTTCATTTGCAAGTAGAGTCGATATCAACGGAAAGTAAAAAGGCACATTATGTGGTAACTAGGTTTAGTTTTAGTTGTCAGTAAGACTAAAAATGTAATCGGTTTGGTACAATCGGTATTTAGATAATTTTTTTTTATCAAATTTATAATATCGGTTTTATTATTTTGAGTATCGATACAAACTGTTTCTTCCATCAAATCACACAAAGCTGAACTAATTCAAACGGTTCAGTTTGGTGTGATTTAATCGGTCTAAGACTTTTCAAACTTGAGCAACTTTTAAATTTTATCACTAATCTATATAAAAACATTAAATTAGTTATTTTTTCACAATTTGAAACATATTTGATCTATTCATTTAATAAATACTTTTCAATTTCTAGATTAACAAAAATAAAAACAAACAAAAGTTAAAAAATACTAAAATTTCCAGAATAATGAGTTAGAGTTATGATTATATATAAGAAGAGTTTACAAACTTAAATTATAAAGATGATAAAGTTAATTAATTAAGGTTAATAATTTATATACTTATTAATATCATTATATTATTAGATTATACATAATATGCTTCGTTTGGCATTGACTTTTTGGGCTAAATTAGTCACAAAAGACAGAATAGGTTAAAAAGTCAATAAGACAAAGTGTTACATTCAAACCATAATCATTTCATTATTTCTATAACAAATGTCAAAAAGTCAAAAAAAATCAACCCAAACGACCTTTTTAACTGGAGCTAAAATAGCTAAAAAGCCAAAAAACTAACTGAAAAAGCCACATGCCAAATGGCAGCAATATATGTTGAAGCGGTCGGTTTTGGTTTAATTTGGTTCATAAAGTGCTTGAACTGATATTGAATCGAAAATCGAAAAAAATAAAATTTAAAAATTGTACAGATTGATTCTTGTTAAAAAACTGACCAAATATAGTCAATTTGGTCGGTTCAATCAGTTTGATCAATTTTTCTTACATCTCTAAGTAATACTATATTTGTGTGGAAAGGACAGTTCTCTAAAAATTACTATCTTGCTTAACGATATAATTCGTTTGGGAACAAGTTATTTGAGTAATTTTTTGACTAAAATATGAGGTAAAAAAATTAGCATATTTGGGATAAATTTTTATTTTTTTACGAAAAGATGTGCAAAAAGTAGAGAGAAAAGAAAATTTTTGACTTTTTGATATAAGTTATTAGTTTTTTATTTTTTTATTTTTTTAGTGACTTTTTACCTTTTAAGCTAAAAAGTAATATTACTAAATAAATTTTGAAAATTACATCTATTGGTCATCTTTTTTTTTTTTGTTTTTGGGATACATTAGACGCTATAGTTTAAAGTGGGAGAGTTAAACCTTGACTTTTTAAAAGAGTTCAAAGGTTACGATCAATCGAGCTAGTACAACTATTGATTCTTATGCAAAGTCATGAGTTTGAATTATTAGTTCAAGGGTTTAGGCTCCGTTTGGCACAACTCTCAAATTATAATTTTATCTATTGATTTAAGTGTATTATTTGTTTTGAGCTTTTAAATTATAATTCTACACTCATTTCTCAAAACTCAATTCAAAATATAATCATTACTTTTTAAAACTCATAACCAAACACATAATTCAAAACTCTTTTCAAAACTCAATTCAAATCAATATTTTAATTTTTTAAATATTTTAATTTTGTTAAGATTTTAAATATTTTAATATTTAAATATGTTACGATTTTTTTAATTTTTTAATTTTTTGAATATTTTAATTTCAAAATATTACGATTTTAATTTTTTAAATTTTAAAATATTTTATAAAAATAAATTCAAACTCTATTTTATAAAAATATTTTTAAATATTTTAATTTTTTTGTTATGTATTTGGTTACGATTTGAGTATAGAGTTGTGAAAGTAGTATGGAGTTTCGAGCTATATGTTTGGTTATGAGTTTTAAAAATAATTTCTTAATTGAGTTTTGTTTTACGGCAGTGATTGGTAGCTCGAATTCGAGGCTCGAAATCTGGCTCGAGACCCAAAACGACGTCGTTTTGGGTCTCGAATTTTTTTTTTTTCGTCTGTGTTGCAAGAAAAACAAGGGAGGAGGAAGAAGATGGGGGAGAGGGAGGGGGCCCTAATAACAGGGGAGGAGGAGGCGGAGGCGGCGGCGGCGGTGACGATCTGGCGGAGGGAGGACGGCGGAGGCGGCGGCGGCGGTGACGATCTGGCGGAGGGAGGACGGCGGTGACGATCTGGAGCTGGGCGAGGACGGCCGGAGGCAAGGCCACGACGATCGACGGTCTGAAGCTCCTTCCTCCCTGCGACGATCGGCGACAGTCTGCTACGACGGACGATCGGCGGCGAGCTCCCTTCTCTTCTCTCCCTCCCACGACGAGCCCTCTCCTCTCTCTCCCTCCCTTCTCTTTCTCCTCTGTTTCCTCTCTTCTCTCCCTCGAGCCATTTCGAGCCTCGTAGCAGTCGAGCTACGATGCATTTTCCTTTGTTTTATGTGTTTGGTTACGATTTGAGTGTAGAGTTGTTTTTAAATTTAAAATATTAACATTTTAAATTATTTAAATTTTTGAATATTTAAATTATTTAAATTTTTGAATATTTAAATTTTTTGAATATTTATTTTAATTTTTTACTTATTAAAATTTTCAGATTATTTAAATTATTTAAATATTTATGATTTAAATTTTTTGAATATTTATTTTGAAAAAAAATTATTTCCTTTGTAGTATTTTCAATTAAAAAATTGATTAATGTTATTTTTTGTTAATAATAAATTTTTTTAATTAAATTTTAAAAAGAGTTTGGTTATGAGTGTTGATTAGAATTTTCAATAGCGTGAAAATAGTGTGTTTTGTTATGAGTTATAACAATTTGAATTAAGTTTTGAAAACTCTTTCCAAAACTCATAACCAAACAAATTTTCTTACTTCACATGTCAAATCAAACTTTCAAAACTCAATTCAACACTCAATTCAAAACTCAATTCAATATTCTATTCAAAAACCATAACCAAACAAATTTTCTACACTCAAATCATAATTCCATAACTCACAAACTCAAAATACAACTCATACTCTCAAATCATATTTACAAAACTCTACCAACGCAACCTTAATGTTTTATTTTTTATTTTCAAATCAAGCATTTTTTAAGACCTGTGAATTAAGGGTCGTTTTAATAAGTTGGTTAAAAGTTAATTTTTTGACTTTTTCTTTGACTTCTTTTAAAAAAAAGTGTAAAAAATTAGAGAAATGATGTAACTTAAAAAAGCGAAAAAGTCAAAAAAAATTGACTTTTAACTAACTTGCTAAAACAGACCTAAATTATGTATATAAAAAATTAAATTAATTAAGCATTAGTAATTACATGATGAAAGTCACATCTAACATAAAAATAAATAAATAAATAAATAAATAAAGAATCGGTTGATATTATTTTTTGAATATATTATCCAATTTAGAAAGACAAACACAATGACTTAGTTAGAACTAATCAATTTAATTTTTTTACATATAGGTTCAAATCATAAAAATAAAAGTACATATCTATTCACGATGTGATTACCCATTAACAACAAATCATGTAATTACATAACTAAAAAAACACATAAATATATAAAAAAATTATAAAATATTATTAATGTCACAAGATGAATCGTCATCACGGTTTTTGTAGAAGTTGAATAATTTTGGAATTACTCTAACCATATTTGGGAACAGCAAAAATTTGGATGGTCATGAAAATCCTTCATCCTTAAATTAGTTTTTAGTGTTTATTATATGTTATATAATCACATGTAATAAGTTATAACTTATCAATTATACAGCATTATAAGCCAAAATTAAAGTTATAATATTTGCAAACTAAGACTTTAAAATTAAAATATATTTACATTAAAGTTCTTCTTTGGGTTGATATTATTTTTCATACCACTTTACTTCGTCTACTGTGAATATATTTTAAACCTTTCGACGAGTAGACAATATGTGTAATCTAACTTAGTGAATCTTATTCTGCTTCTAAAAATTATTTTTAAAATATACAATCAAACAATTTTTCAAATTTTGAAACTATTTTAAAAAAATTATGTTTCAAAATTCATTATGAAAACTAAACCAAACGGACCCAAAGTGTTTTTTTGAAAACTCTATGTTTGGTTTGTTTCTCAGAAAAAATTTTCAGATTTTTTTTTTCAAAAAATGAAAAATAATGTGATAAAAATAAATATCAAAAAATTATTTACATATTTTTAAAAATTATTTGTAGCCTTCCAAAAGATATATTTATATAAAAGTAATATCTTTTTTTATTTCTTTTACCAAATTAATTTTTAATTTTTTAGAAAAAAATTTCTAAACCAAGTTTATGAAAATAAAACCAAACATGGGCTTAGCTTTTTTTCTTGTTTTGTTATCTACCATACTAAATTATTTCTAAAAGATTCCTGAAATGTTTTCTCATATTTTTTTCATGAAACCTAACATTTTGAATTTCGGAATCAACATTTTAATCAAAACTTTTAAAAATTATTATTAATTATTAAATTATTTTCTCTATATTTTTACATATTTCTTTATAAAAAAAATAACTAAAATAATTAATTCTCAAAATAACCCTCAATAATTAGCTGTTGGGGCTACTGTTACAAAGGGAACAAAGGGCTGGGCGTAGGGTTATCTGACCTCCCCAAACCGCCCTACCCGATCCGAACCGTGCACGTATGGGCGGTTTCGCAAACACATTATGATGGGGTGCGGTTTGGATTTTATCTAATTTTCGGGTTACGGCTTTGACCTGCACCCGCCCGCATAAATCTTTTTTTTTTTTTTTTTTCCCTTCAAATCTAATCGTTCAAAAGAAAAACCCTAATCTTTATCTCTCATCTCAAACTCCAAAAAACAAAACACCAACTCACTCTATCTCAGTCTGTCTCTCACTCTCTGTAACAACCCTCATACTGCTTACTGATTAATTACCGATTACTGCTAAACTGAACTGATTATGACTGATAATTGAACTGAATAAATTACTGAACTGACTGACTGAAATTGAAACTGATTGATTGAGTATAACTATTGTATTGCATATTCTATCTGTTTGATTGATTATTTATCTGTTCATGATTTATGTTAAACTGCTAATTGAAGGCCTTATCGGCGGCCGAACCGTAAATTGATTGATGATTTGGAACCATTAGAATTTATATAATTTATGGTGTATTTGATCAAAATGTGATTTGGTATGATTAAATTAGATTGGATGTTGTTATATTGCAAACCTTGGCTTAATTATGGAATTGCCACTTAGTGGTCCATTACCTCACACACTTAGGGGCTTGCATACACTTGACCAAAACATTTTGATCAGTTATCTTCTCACACCCAACCGACCAAGAAGAGAATTAGAGAGAGAGTGGGAGATTTGGACTCAACTTTGGGGATTTAGCTTGAATCTTGAAGAATTGGGGTGTAGAATGTCAAGTTAAGCTTCCTCACCTTGTGATTGGAACTCTAGGTAAGGAATTCATCTTCTTATTGTTGACATTGAGCTAAGTCTTGCATGGTTCATGCTTCATTATAGAGTTAATTCATGTTTTAAGTTCAAACATGTTGAATTATAGCTCAATTGGTGCATGCATGTGCATATTGTCAAGTTGGGAGGTTGTTCTTCATGGATTTTTGCATGCATGTCCATGTTAATGCTTAGGACCATGTTGTCATCTTGTTTTTCAAAGAATTGAGCTCATTTGAGCTAGCATTGAGGCTTGGAATTGTTTTAAACTCATGCATATCATGTTTATAGCATGTTCATGAAATTGGTTTGAAATTGAGTTTGAATTAAACACCCTTGGGCTTTGATTTCTTAAATTGAGCTTTGAAACATGTTATTCTATGTGTTTAAAAGAGTTTTCCAGAAAATGGGCCCAAGAGGATCGAATTGGGAGCATCAAATTTGAGTTTTGAAGTTGGAACACAAATCAGGAATTTCCAGATTTTGGTTGTCTGCTCGAGCGGGGGAAGTGCCGCTCGAGCGGGGAAATCAAGCTCCCAGTACTTTGAACTGTTTTACAGTCCGCTCGAGCGGAAGAAGTAGCGCTCGAGCGGAGAAATCGAGCATCCAGTACTTTGCACTGTTCATCAGTCCGCTCGAGCGGAGAACCGTACGCTCGAGCGGAGTATTGAGTGACACGCTCGAGCGGAGAAAGTGGCGCTCGAGCGGGTACCTTTGTTTTCTTGTCCGCCCGAGCGGGGAAACCTGCGCTCGAGCGGGACTCTGTTTCACTGAAAATTCTGCAAATGTTTTCTAAGTGCATCTTTGCATCCTCATTCCATTCTAGGCATTCTTAGGCCTAGTTTAAGACATCTTAATGAGGATACAGATATAGAACACACCAAGGTATAATAGGGAGTTAATGTTATCTTTCCCAACTGTGAAACTTAGAGTGTGTTCAATCTGTTAACTGTATAGGGTTGGCATTCTGGGGAGACGCTCTAGTTCACTGTAGCCCAGAACTCTGTGAGTAACAATTGTGTAAAGATATGTTCAAATGATTATCTTCTGAAATACTGAACTGAACTGTTTACTGAATTGATATTGTTTACTGTATGAATGTGTGTCCTATATTCTGAACTGTACTGTGGCATCCTTAGCAACTATTGTTTACTGTTACTGCTACTGTTTGAGAAATCTCTGCCATCGACGGTCTGTGAACGGATGGCCCCACCGACGGTCTATGAACGGGTGGATTTGTCTAATCGACTTGGTTCCCATGCTGGAACCACTACTGTTTACTGACTGATGGCCATCAATTATTGTTTGGTCTTTTAAGACCTATCGTTTACTATACTACTATGCTAATGGATGTACCACATATCACTGAATGACAGATATACTGAATCAATGAACTGTTTTCATTACTGTAAGGACATTCATTCTTAACTCCTTTACGCATTATGTTATTCACTGGGCTTTAGCTCACTGCTCATATATATATGTAGGTGTACAGGCACCAGAACGAGGCTAGAGGCGTCGGGATTAGCTCCAGTTTTGTCAAGCCAACCACTATGCCTCACTGCGAGGTTCCAAGCCTATTGAGTTATGGCTTAGGGGTTTTGGTTCCCCGTCTGTCTCTGTACCGTTTTGTAATACTGTATAGACTGTACTGTACCGTTAATGGGGACCGAGTCCCCGACTTGAATGATTGTATATATTGTAGATACTGTTTTGGTACTGACTGTTTATATGAATGTATGGAAAATCTTTTGGCATACAGACTGTCACAGCTCATTGGACATTATTTTATTACTGTATTGGCTTCCGCCAGGCCCTGTACTCTATTTTACTGTTATACTGTTAAGTAGGCCTTCGGTAATCTCGAATTACTGGCCGGTTACGGTGCTAAACCCATAGGGCCGGGTTTGGGTCGTGCACTCTCACTCTCACTCTCGCGAATTTCATCTACACTACATCCACAGATCGACTCTCTCTCACATCGCAAGATCGACCGATCGACCTCATCGCACACCTCACAGGTAAGCCCCTCTCTCAATCTCAGTCTTTGTCTATGTCTCTCTCTCCCCAATCTTTGGTTTTTTTTTTTTCCAACATATCAAATCTCTCTGTTTCTGATCTGTCTCTCTCACTCTCTCATCTCACAGTCTCTCACTTTCTGATTTTACATCTATACCGATCGACTCTCTCTCACCGCAAGATCGACCGATCAAACGACTCTCTCATCGCATCGATCGACCTCATAGGTAAGTCTCTCTCTCTGTCTCTCTCTCGCCCCCGATCTTTGATTTATTTTGCAACATATCAGACTTCTTTCTCTGATCTGTCTCCCTCACTCTTTTATCTCATCAGATTTGTTAATTTTTTTTTGGTAGCAACAGATCTGTTTGTGAGAAGTGGAAATTGAATGTATGTGTTTGTTTGGAATTAAATCTTTTTTTTTTTTTTTTTTGTAACAACAGATCTATGAAAAATTAGAAATTGAATCTGTGTTTATGTCCAAACAGATCTGTCTCTGTTTTTTTTTTTTTTTTTTTTTTGTCATTGAATTTGTGGTATCGGAATTAAATCTGTTGTTGAATCTGTGAGAAGTGGAAATTGAATCTGTGTGTTTGTTTGGAATTAAATCTTCTCTTTTTTTTTTTTTTTTTTTTTTGGAATTGAATCTGTGCTTTTGCAATGCTCCAATAGATCTGTGAGAAGTGGAAATTGAATCTATTTTTGAAATTGGAATTGAATCTGTATATAATTGAATCTGTTATTGAAATTGGAATTGAATCTGTATAGAATTCAATCTGTTATTAAAATTAAAATTGAATCTATGATGAATCTATATAGAATTCAATGTGTTGAATCTATATAGAATTCAATGTGTTGAATCTGTGTTGAATCTGTATTGAATTTGTTATTAAAATTAAAATTGAATCTGTGACTGTATTGAATCTGTTATGTTATTGAAATTGAATTTGTAATTTTTGTAATCCAGTTTAAATGGAGGATAGTATTCAATCTCCTGCAATCAATCTTGTACTTCTGGAATCCTCTAATTCTCAAATGAATCCCCTCTTAGTCGAACCCGAACCTGAACCTAAGACTTCTAGACCCCCAAAGAGAAAGAGTGAGGGTGGAAGGGGGAGAACACCATCCACAGTTTGGGATCATTTTGACAAGGTTGTAGGGACCGATGGGAAGCGTAGAGCCGTATGTAAATATTGCAAGAAAGAGTATATGGTTGACTCTAGACTTCATGGGACTAGCAATTTGAGGAGTCATATACCTAATTGTAAAGAATATCCAAATAGGGATACAGATGGTCAACAAACATTAAATCTTAAACCGAAACAAAATGACGAGGGTGTTAAGGTTGTAGTAACAATTTTTAATTTTAATACTTGTAAAAGGGCTCTTGCGAAGATGGTGGTCATTGATGAGTTGCCATTTAGATTTGTGGAGGGTGTTGGGTTTAGAAGATTTTGTAATGTCATGCAACCCAAATTCACACCAATTCCCTCTCATCAAACCATATCTAGAGAAGTGCTCAACATATTCAAGAATGAAAGGGATAAGTTAAAGAAGGCCATGAAGGGTCGTAGAATTTGCTTTACTAAGGACACTTGGACATCTATTCAGAATTTATGTTACATGTGTTTGACTGCTCATTTCATTGATGATAACTGGAAACTTCAAAAAAGAATCATAAATTTTTAACAAGTTAAGAATCACAAAGGAGAAACATTGGGTCAAAAAATTGAGTCGTGTTTGATTGAGTGAAACATTGATAGCATATTCATCTTAACAATTGATAATGCTAGTTCTAATAATCTTACCATTCAATATTTGAAAACAATAACCAAAGATTGAAAGGGGATTATTTTGCAACATGAGTTTATTCATATGCGTTGTTGTGCACATACTCTTAATCTCGTTGTGAGTGATGGGTTGAAAGAAATGGATGATTTTATTGCCAACATTAGACTTGCGGTGAGATAAGTGAGGCCTTCTCCTTATAGGCATGATGTTTTTAAGAAGTGTGCAGCCACACTCAAACTTGATTCAAAAGCTCTTGCATGCCTAGATGTACCAACTAGGTGGAACTCTACCTATATGGTGTTAGAGGCTGCCAAAAAGTATGAGAAGACTTTTAACGGATTGAAGTTTGTGGATTCCAACTTTGAACCTTATTTCAAGGATGTTGATGGTGGCATAAGGAGAAGTCCGAATGAGTTGGATTGGAAAAAATGTAGAATTTTTTTAAGGTTTCTAAAATTATTTTATCTTGCAACTAAGAAATTTTCGAGGTCTCTCTTTGTTACTTCCAATACTTTTTACAAATAAATGTTTGTTATTGAAAGCAAAATTAACCAATTAATTTTGGAGGATGATGATACTTTGAGCACAATGGCAAAGATTATGAAGCAAAAGTTTAACAAGTATTGGGGGGATGGAAGTAAGATCAATTTGTTATTGTACGTTGCGGTGGTTCTTGATCCTGCCAAAAAAATGGCATACTTAGAGTTTTGTTTTTCCAATTTATTTCTTGAAGATAATAAAAAGGTGGAAGATATGGTAGACAAGGTTAAGAGTTGTTTGAGTCATTTGTATAGCTATTATATCACACTTTATCCTTCAAATGAGAAACTTCCAAGTGTGAGTGAAGTTGGGAATATGGTGGAAGATGATGATGATGATCCCTATTTTTTGGTTGACTCCTAATTTAATTCCTATTTGAAGGGGCGATGCACTAGTGGATCTAAGTTGGAATTGGAACAATATTTATTCGAGATTGAACATTTTACAAAGAATCAAACATTTGAGATTTTGGATTATTGGAAGGTGAATGCAACCAAATATAGGGTGTTATCACAACTTGCAAGGGATGTGTTGGCCAGGCATATTTCTACCGTTGCGTCGGAGTCAGCTTTTAGTACGAAAGGGCGTATTCTTAACCCGTTTCGTAGTTCACTCTCGCCTTCTATGGTTGAAGTTCTTGTATGTACTCAAAATTGGCTTTGAAGCAACTTTCTAATTTCTCTTCGAAAGGCGATGGATGATGTGGAGGAATTTGAGCAATATGACTTGGGTAATATGAGAATTTATTTATCTTCATTTTTATTTGTATTGTTCATTTTCTAATGTAAGTTTTATTAATCTTCTCTTGTTGACTCCTAATTAGGTACTTTGGAGTCAAGCTCATCTTCAAGTTCAACTCATAATGTTGATGCTACAATTGATCTCTAATATCCATTTGCTCATTAGTAATTTTTTCATATACTCAACACATTTTCTTACTATATTGTGATGCAATATATAGACATTTTTTTATCTTTTCATTACTTTATTCTTTTACACTTTTTGTCTCAAAGAATTATGAAGATTGAAGATTAAAGTTTATATTTTTTTCAGTTTGTTTTTGTGCAGGGTTCATGAAAGTTGGATTGGATGATTCATGATGAAGTTTGATATCTTAGAAATGTTTTTATTTTATTTCATGGGCTTGAATTGAATAAAGTTTGACAACAAATTTTTTTTTTTAATTGCATTTTGGTTTTGGATAAGTTAATGAAGAATTACATTTTTTTTTTTTTTTTTTGTATTTGGGTTAGGAATGATGAATGTAGGATTTTCAATGTAGGATTTTTTAATTTGGGTTAGAAATGATGAATATAGGATGAATGCAAGTTAATGATGAATGTAGGTTTTGAATGATTTGTTTAGGTTACGAATTGAGATGAATGCAAGTTAATGATGAATGTAGATTTTGAATGATTTGTTTAGGTTACAAATTGATTTTGTTGTGTTTTTTATTTTATAAGGTTTAATTCATTAATTATTAATGTTAGAGCATTTTAGAAAATGGGAGGAAAAAGGTCTAAAAGAAATATTGACAAAATGGGGGAAAAAAAGGGTTTAAAAACAAATTTTTGAAAAAAAGTCAAATCCACAAACCGCCTGCACATCCACGAATCCTATCCGCACAAACCGCAAACCACATTGCGGGCGGTTGCGGGTTGACTTTTTCCCAAACTGCATAGATGCGGGCGGTCCAAACCGAACCTCAAACCATGTCAAACCGAACCGCGGACACTCCTTGTGGGACTTTCTTTGGTAATAATTTACAGTTTATGATTTTGTTTGCTATGATGCTCTGTTGCCCTCTTTATTGATATTTGGCTTTGTATTTTGTACCTTGAATTTCATTAATAAAATTTACTTTACATTGTCGATCAAAAAAAAAAAAAAAGACAGTATACTCAGCGTTGGAACTGTTAAGGGACTGAGAGTGACCCTGCCCCTCAAATACAAAAAATTCTATTTATACTTCAATAGAATTTTGAATATTTACAATATGATTAGTATATTATCCCTAAATTTTAAGTAAATTTAGTTTGATCCCTTCAAAATTCTAATAATTTTTTTTTTATTGTCCCTCGAAATCTACTCTTGATTTTTTACTTATCACAATATTTTTCAACTACTCTTTATAGTTAGACCAATAATTCAAGCATAAGAATATCAAAGAAAAATAATATGTGGTCTAGATTTAGTTCTTGTATAGTGGGATTTACATATTATAAATTTGAATCACACATTATTTTGTTGCTACTTTTATATGTCTTTAGCATTACTGTAGTAACATATTTTATTAATATCAATTATAATTAACACTTTTAAAAAAATCAATAAAATTATAATATTTCTTAAGAGCACAAGAATATCTTACACCATTATATAATTAACACTATGAATATTATAAGTTTCAAATAAAAAAAAAAAAATCAAGACAATCTTGGTTAGGCTTTCTTTGGTAAAATAATAAGTAATGTGATAAAGCCTATATATCAATTAGGCTTTTGAAATTGTATTGTTGTAAAAGAATATATATCGAAAGAATTTGAAGGAGATGACATATTTTGGCCCCCTTCAAGTGAAAATCTTGGTTATGCCCTTGGGTACACTGTTGTGATCAAAATAAATGTAGCAATATAAAGGAAAATAATTTAGTGTATATTTATAAAATAATTTTAAATCAATAATTTTTTTTTATAAATTGGTTTAATTGATAATATCGTTAGAATTTTGTATAGAAAATTTCAATTGAATTGATTGAGGTTAAGTTACTTAATTATTCACACCTATAATTTTACTTCTAAAAACATGATATATGCCATTCATGTGCGCATTTACTATAAAAAAAAAAAAAAAAAAATGTTAACATTTGGACTAATTTGAAACAAAATAAAAAATTTATAGTTAAAATTGATTCAATTGAAATTATATGGACTAAAATGACAAAAGGGTCAAATTACAAGGACTGACAGTGTAATTGGCCTTAAATTTTTTTGTAACAATTTGACATGGATAGGCCCATAAGGGCTACAGCCCACGGTGAAAACAACCCCAAGCCCATCATTTAGGACCCATAACACAACCCGGCTGGTAAAGTCCAAGACAGCTGGAGGCCAACTGAGCATGGAGGGCCAATGATATTCGGACACATGGCAGGTGAAGCACAGGCCACGTCAGCAGACAAAGATCTGCAAATTTATTGCCACAGCACATCACCATTAATGCAGCCCATCACAGCATTTATTGCGACAACACCCCTCAGCCGGAATAGCACCACCTTACCCTGAACAAGGTGGGCTACAACAGGGACTTTCGGCAAGGAGGGCAGGTCGGAAGGGACAGCAAAATGATTACCAAAAGATATAAGCAAATGTTGAAGACAAGAAAAAGGTTAAGCTTTCTATCTCTAATCTCTCTCTCTTTTTCCACATTTTACTTCCTCTATTAACTCGCTCGTCGGAGGGTTCGCAGGGGGACTACCCCGTTCCTCGTTGAACTTGCTTGCAGGTACCACGGTGGGCTCAGTCATCAGCACCCGGGCTTGAGGAGCTTGGATTAGTCCAATCCATCCCTTGGAACGAACTGTATCATCAGTTGGCGCCGTCTGTGGGAATCTGGTTCTTATCCGGACGTCAGTTGTGCTCATTGTCGCCGGAGACCTTGTCCTAACAACTTCCTCCTCTTACCCATCCAAGTGTATGGTCACGACTAGATCTATGGCTTCTCACCATAATACCGCCGATCATCAAACCGACCCCCCCAATCCAAACAACCCACCACAATACTTTGTCGAGCTTACCAACAGCATTAACCGCATGGCCGAGCAAAACCAGGCCTTGATAAATGCCTTACTCCAAAGAAATCCCCCTATGCATCCTCCTCCACCTCCAGATGTCCCGCCCAACCAAGAACGAGCCCCGAGCCATACATTGCCGCAGCCCCCTCTCCCGCATATAAATCCACCACCTCCTCCTCCACATCCATCAATCATAGCACCGGCCCCTGAAGGGGAAGCCAGCAGCGTCCAGCCCCTGTTTCCCTCCGGGGGTGACAACATTCCCCTCTGGGACGCCGAACTCCGAGCCATGAAGCTCCAACTCCAAGGGGTCATGTAGAACATCCAGCATAAACCCTCTACAACCGCAAACTCACCATTTGTTGCTTCCATCCGAGATAAGCCTCTGCCCGCCAAGTTCAAAATGCCCACCATCGACTCTTTCGACGGAACGACGGACCCGGTCGACCATCTAGAGACCTACCGCACCCTCATGATCCTCCACGCTTTCCCTGACGAGATCATGTGCCGAGCTTTCCCCGTGACATTGAAGGGGTCAGCTCGGCTGTGGTTCAGCCAGTTACCACCAGACTCTGTTTCCACCTTCCAGCACCTCAGCGACTCCTTCCTTAGCCACTTTATTGGAGCCCAGCGCCAACATCGCCCGGCAACGCAGCTCCTCAACATCCGGTAGACCGAGGGAGAATCGCTACGCAGTTACGTTACTCGCTTCAATACTGAGGCCTTGCAGGTGGCGGAAAACGATGACAAGGTCATCCTCACGGCTTTTATGGCCGGCCTACGGTCGTCCGACTTCCTCTTCTCCCTCTCCAAAAACCCCCCGACCTCCATGGCAGCTCTGCTCTCCAAAGCCCAGAAATATATGAATGCTGAAGATTCACTAGCCGCTCGGCAGGATCCAATAACCAAACACCCGACCCCCATAGAGAAAAGAAAGGACCTAGAACCCAGAAACGCCCAGTATAATGCCCAAACACCCCACTATAACGACCGACCTCCTCGGGCTGACCGGTCGGCACCCGCCCGACCGCCTGGTCGGTTCGAGCGGTATACACCCCTCAATTCTCCCATGGAGCACGTACTTAATCAGATCCAACGAGACTACCCCCTAAAGTGGCCCTTGCCTTCGCGAACCCCTTCCACTCGGAAAGACCAGTCCAAATATTGCCGTTTCCACCAGGACCATGGCCATAACACTGATGACTGCATAAACCTCAAGGATCAGGTGGAAGCCCTAATACGTCAGGGGCGCCTCAGCCGGTTCACAGACACCCGCCCCCAGCAGAGGCAAAGGACCGAGCCCCGCAGGGACAACCGCCGGCGCACCCCGCCCCGGCAGCCGGCCCAACTTAACCAAGGCCACGATCGGCCTCCGCCACAACCCCGACCACCAGGTAACCCACCCCTGCCTGTTGGTGAAATTAGAGTTATTTCAGGTCGCCTTGCTTGCGGAGGACCATCCCGATCGGCTTAGAGGGCGGAACTTCGAAGAATACGGCAGGGCTCGGACAAGGCAGTCGCCACGGTAGACCGGCCCTCCAAACAGCCTAAACAATGGACAGAGCCCATCACCTTTACGGACGCCGACTGTATAGGCATCCGTTACCCACATGATGATCCCCTTGTCATTTCGGCCATCCTCTCCAACTACAAGGTTAGACGAGTTCTCATCGACAACGGCAGCTCCTCAGACATTATCTTCCTCAACTGCTTCCGCCAGCTCAAGATCGGGGAAGAAAGCCTGTCTCCACTCCAAACCCCCCTGGTTGGTTTCACTGGCGACTGTGTGACCTCCATTGGTTCCATTGACCTCCCCATCACAATCGGCGAATACCCACGACAGGCCACGAAGTTGCTCACCTTCTTGTGGTCGATTGCCCATCTGCCTACAACATCATCCTTGGCCGCACCGCCCTAAACGCTTTCCAAGCCATCACATCCACCTATCATCTTGCCCTTAAGTTTCCCACCGATCTCGGGGTTGGAACAGTCAGGGGAGAGCAGACCGTGGCCAGGGAGTGTTATGTTGCCTCACTTAAAGAAGTCAAGCTGAAGGAGGCAATGATCATCGAAGGACTTGACGTCCGGGATGAGGACGAGCTGGTCAGAGGAGAACCCGTGGAGGAGCTCGTGGAGGTCCCTATTGACCCCACCAACCCACTGAAAACTGCCAAGATTGGCAGCCAACTATCCCCCCAAGCAAAAGCCGACCTTATCGCCCTTCTGACCGAGCACAATGACGTATTTGCCTGGACCCATTCAGACATGCCAGGCATTGACCCCTCCTTCATAACTCACCGCCTCAGCATCGAACCCCATTTCTGACCTTACCGCCAGAAGCAGCGCATCTTCCATCCAGAGCGCAATACTCTTATAGCCGCAGAGGTCGACAAGCTCCTTGAGGCCCAATTCATCCAAAATGTAGACTATCCTAAGTAGCTGCCCAATGTGGTTCTAGTCTGCAAGAACAATGGCAAGTGGCGACTCTGCGTCGATTACTCTGACCTGAATCGAGCTTGCCCCAAAGATAGCTATCCACTCCCCCGCATAGATCTGCTGGTCGACGCCACGGCCGGTCACCAAATGCTCAGCTTCATGGATGCTTTCTCTGGGTACAACCAAATCATGATGCACTCATCCGATCGGGAACACACATCCTTCATTACCGACTGAGGTACCTACCACTACTATGTAATGCCATTCGGACTGAAGAATGCTGGGGCCACCTATCAACGGTTAGTCAATGCTGTTTTCCACCATCAGATCGGTCGGAACATGGAAGTGTATGTGGACGACATGCTAGTCAAGAGCAAACTCTCCACTGACCATCTGACCGACCTACGAGAAACCTTTGCCACCCTTCGCAAGTATCAGATGAAGCTTAGCCCCGAGAAGTGCACCTTCGGCGTAGGATCTGGAAAGTTTTTGGGTTTTATGGTCAGTTAGCGCGGCATTGAAGCCAACCCTGAGAAGATCAAGGCCTTGATTGAGATGCAGTCACCCAAAACTGTTAAAGAAGTTCAAAGACTCACTGGCAGAGTGGCGGCCCTCAACCGTTTCATTTCCCGCGCAACAGATAAGTGCCTACCATTCTTCAAAGTTCTTCGGCAGACTTTTGAATGGACAGCTGAATCCGAAGAGGCTTTTCGGCAGTTAAAGCAATGCATGGCCAACCCCCCCTTCTTTCACAAGCAATTATAGGCGAGCCCCTCTTCCTCTATTTAGCAGTATCGAACACCGCCGTCAGTGCAGCTCTTATCCGGGAAGATGGCTCAGTCCAACGGCCGGTCTACTACATCAGTCGAGCTCTTAGGAGAGCAGAGCAGAATTACCCATTGCTAGAAAAGCTGTCCCTGGCCTTGGTCACCGCCTCCAGACGACTTCGTCCTTACTTCCAGGCCCATTCCATAGTGGTCCTCACCGACCAACCCCTGAAGAAGATCATGCAGCAACCAGAGCTTTCTGGCCGACTTATGCAATGGTCAGTGGAACTCAGCCAGTTTGACATCTCCTACCGCCCTCGCACAGCAATCAAGGGACAGGCCATAGTCGACTTCATCCTGGAATTTACCAACCCTACCCCAACCACTACCTCTCCACCCTCACCAACTCCTGCCGAGCCAGAGGACCCCCATTCTTGGACTCTCAACGTCGACAGGTCATCCTGGAGGGAAGGTAGTGGGGCTGGCCTCATCCTTACCTCCCCTGAGGGTAGTTATTTCAAATGCGCTCTCCGTCTCTTGTTTGGGCCCACCAACAATGCGGCCGAATATGAAGCATTGATAGCAGGACTCCGCCTGGCCAAGGATATCGGTGTCAGCCACATCCGAGTGTTCAGTGACTTACAGCTCATCATCGGTCAGATTACGGGGGAATTCGACGCCAAGGATGGCACAATGTGGGCTTACAGGGACATGGCGCTCCCTCTTGTTCGTCTCTTCAATACTTTCCAGATCAAGCACATACCTCGGACAGAAAACTCCAAAGCAGATGAGATGGCTCAGTTGGCTTCTGCAGATCAGTCTGACCTTAGCCACGGAGTCCGCCTCGAATACCTAACTCATTCGGCCATCTCACTCGACCCGCACGAGGTGCAGTTCCTCCAAAATGAACCCATCCCCTGGGCATTCGACATAATCCAATTTTTGACAACAGGAGAACTCCCAGATGACCAACAGCAGGCCGCCAAAGTCAGGGCCAGGTCGTCCAATTACATTCTCGACAATGGCATCTTGTACAAACGTGGTTTTTCACGACCATATCTGCGATGCCTCAATTCGACCCAAGCAACCTATGTCATGCAAGAAATTCACGAGAGAATTTGTGGCAACCACTCGGGCGGCAGGTCTTTAGCCCACAAGATACTCCATACTGGTTATTTTTGGCCAACTCTTAATCAAGATGCGACTGATTTCGTCCTCAAATGCGATAAGTGTTAGCGTTTTGCCAACATTCCCCATGCCCCTCCTACAGAGTTGATCACACTTTGCAGCCCCTATCCGTTCGCCAAATGGGGGATCGACCTGGTCGGTCCGCTTCCTACCGGCCGAGGCCAGACCAAGTTCGCAATCGTCGCCATTGACTACTTCACCAAACGGGTAGAGGCCAAACCCCTAGCCACCATTACCGAGCAGAACACAACCAGGTTCATCTGGCAATCGATCCTCTGCAGGTTTGGCATCCCTCAGGCCATCGTGTCAGACAACGGCAAACAATTCGACAACGCCAGCTACAGAAAGTTCTGTGTAGACCTCCAGATCCAACCATGTTTTTCCTTCCCTGGTCATCCCCAAGCCAATGGCCAAGTTGAGGTCACCAATCGTTCTCTTCTAAAGATTATCAAGGCTAAGCTGGAAGCTGCTAAGGGACTTTGGGCTGAGGAACTACCGAATGTACTCTGGGCCTACCGAACTACAGCTCGAACTCCCACAGGGGAAACCCCTTTCCGCCTAACATACGGCGCTGAGGCGGTTATTCCGGTGGAAGTCGGTCTGCCAACCCCCAAGGTTTTGTATCCGGATCCAGCGCTCACTGAAGAGCTCCGTCGGGCGGACTTAGACCTAATTGAAGAACTCCGGGAGACCACGACCGTCAGATTGGCCTCATACCAACAAAAAATGAGAACACATTACAACCGCAAGGTCCGACCAAGGGAGTTTGATGTTGGGGACCTAGTGCTGAGAGAAGCAACCCTTGCCACCAAGAATCCGACTGAGGGTAAATTGGCAGCCAAATGGGAGGGAACTTATATTGTGAAAGCCAGACCACGTCCAGGCACTTACCGGCTTCAAGATCTGGAAGGTCGAGACCTCCCGCACCCCTGGAACGCCGAACACTTGAAACGTTATTTCCAATAAACTACTACTTTCATGTCGCTCAGTTATTGTATTTTCTTTTCGAAAAGTTACACGCCGCAACACTCATCCTTTTTGTGTAATGTAATTTATTGACATTTATATATATCTTAGTTATCTATATGGTGTCTCAATGACGTTTTAGTTCTAGTAAACTTCAGCCATACTCAGACTGAGCACCTTAAAGCCTCGGCCAGACCGAGCACTTCAAAAGCCTCGGCCAGACCGAGCACTTTCAAAGCCTCAGCCAGACTGAGCACTTCAAAAGCCTCGGCCAGACCAAGCACTTCAAAAGCCTTAGTCAGACTGAGCACTTCAAAAGCCTCGGCCAGACCGAGCACTTCAAAAGCCTCGGCCAGACCGAGCACTTTCAAAGCCTCAGCTAGACTAAGCATTTCCAAAGCCATACTCAGACCGAGCGCTTCAAAAGCCTCGGCCAGACCGAGCACTTTCAAAGCCTCAGCCAGACCGAGCACTTCAAAAGCCTCGGCCAGACCGAGCACTTCAAAAGCCTCGGCCAGACCGAGCACTTTCAAAGCCTCAGCCAGACTAAGCACTTCCAAAGCCATACTCAGACCGAGCGCTTCAAAAGACTCAACCAGACTTACCACTGAAAGCCTTAGCCGTAATAAACATCCCAAGTCTCAACCAGACTGAGTGCCACCAATGCAGGTCCAGAATGCATTATTTGCAACCTCAATTCCATCATCAGTGAAACTCCATAATTATGGCCTTAATGGGACACTCAGTCACGATTGGACAGTCATAATTCCAGGTCAAAGTTTTTGCACCACTCTTTACTTAGTCAAAATTCCAGAGATGTTCTCACATGTTTCGTTTACTAATCAGATTATTTCCTTCACCATCTAGCGTAACTCCGATCAACCACTCTCATCTATTAACTTTTTATACAAGTCCAACTTTACTCTGCATTAAGGAGTTCTTTACACTACTTTGAATTTCACCGAATTTTCATACAACTCCAATTCCACTCTGCATTGAGTTTTTACTTAATCCAATTCCACTCCCCCTTAAGTTTTTATACAGGTTCAGTTTCACTATGCATAAAGAAGCTTTTAACTTTCCTCAACATTGAATTCTTATTACACCTCTGTATGGAGGAGTTCCCAAATTAAGTTCACACTGACTTATACACAAGCAAACACAATCGACTGATAGAAACAAATGAAATCTTATTTATTCACAAAAATGTATACACATGTCTATTACATCCAAAAAAAAAAAAAAAAAAAAAAAAAAAAAAAAAAGAGAAAAACAAAGAGGGGCTCTCCTCCATTTTCCCCAGTCATTCTTCTTCACTAGTTACCAGGTCTTCTTCTTCAACGCCTTTATCCAGGGGGGTCTGGGCCACATCATCCTCCCCAATCGTTACACTACTAAGGTCAAGTTCTGGGAACAGCTCCTCAGCCCTGCGCTTGAACATTTTCCACCCACTGTCCTAGTACTCAGCCATTTCATGTTTGTAGAAGTCTGACTGCTGGAAGCTCGCAATGATTTCAGACTCAGTTCTCCCCCCAGCAGTCGTCCTTGATGGGCCAGCCCTCCCAGATTCCATCCTAGCTAAGCTGCTGGCGACTGCAGCATCCACTGCCATCTGAAATTCAGGAGATCCTTTGAACTGCTCCACTGCTGTGACGCACAGATCAGGGTAAGCCGCCCTCTCCGAGGCTGTCTTCGCCTTCTCTTCGTCCAGCTCCTTCATCAGGGTCGCCTTTTCAGACGCAGCCTTCGCCCTCCCCTCCTCTAACTCCTTCGCTAGTCTCTCCTTTTCCGCCGCCGCCTTGACCTTTTCAGCTTCCAACTCCCCCTTCAAGGCCTCCCTCTCAGCAATCACCTTTGCCTTCTCTGCTTCCCACATCTTCTGCAAGCTCTCCCTCTCCTCCACTACCTTAGCACGCTCATTCTGCAGTTTCTTCTGTAGATTGCCAACCTTTACGTCGGCCTCATCTTTCTGCCGAATGAGCTCTTCGTTACTTACCATGGCCTCTTCATGTCGCTCGACCGCAACAGCGCAGGCTCTCTGGGCTTCCTCCAACTTCTTCTGCTCGCCAGCAAGTTGGAACTCGAGCGACACAACCTGACGGCGTGTATTCTCCAGCTCTACCTTGGCAGCTTGCAGATCAATATGAGCAATTTCCCAGCTTGCACTTTCCCTCTTCAACTTGGCCAGCTGAGCCTTGGCCTCATCAGCCTTGAGTTTGGCAGCCCCCGTTTTTCTCAGTAGAGCCCCTGCCAGGGTGGTTATCTCCATTTAGGAGGAGCATAACCCCCTCAACAGATCAGCTTCGTTAAATCTTGATGCTGAGCGCAGGGCTGACTCCTCTACAATCTTCACCAGGCGGTCTGCTCCTGCCCTAGCTGGGCCCTCCTCTCCTTCCAGCCGCCTAGCCACCGCACGGGCATGATACATTGCTGTGGCTAGACCGACTCCCCCTTCTTGGGGTGCAGGGACCCTTTGGGCCTGCTCCCCCCCACTCGGTTCAGCACCAATTTCCCCAACTCCTACTTCCAGTGTTGGGACTGCCCCCACCACTTCTGGGGCATCCTTGACCACAGAGGTCTCCACCATGGCTGGGACGACCTTCGTCTTCTTGGACCCAGGCTCATCTGCAGCCCCCTCTGTGGCACTTCTCTTCTTCTTCTTCTTCCTCTTCAGAGCCTCCCCCTCCTTTCTGGCCTGTTCTTTCACCGGATCAACTGGGGGCAGTCGTGGCTCAAAACTGCTTAAGTCCTTCCCTCCCAGCGGCCTTGGGCGCGGTCGGATCCTCTCCCACGCGATCGGTCGAGCCGGTCGGTCTTCTTGCGCTTCCTTAAACTTTGTGGCTTTTGCTAGGATGGCCTGATCCTCTGCCTCCTGAGCTTCTCTCCTCCCTTCCAACTCTGCTTGGTCGAGGTCCCTACCGATCGGCTGTGGACCCAGCCCTGCCTCGAATAATGCGGACGGCTGAACGAGCTCGTCCCCTCTGGCCTTCTCCCTCTCCCTCCACTCCTTCACCCTCTTCACCCTCTCCTCTGCCGCTGCCCCCAGTCTTGCTTCCATTGACCTGATGGGCACCTTCCACATGGTGCGCACCCCAAGCCCCCCATTGGCAGACACGTAGAACCACCGTGGTCGCCACCCCTTGATCGACGTTGGCAGCCCCGCCACCAACCCCTTCCCCGCTACTGCCTGCAGGGTGACCCACGTCTCCTGCTGCCCATAGGCCTTATAACAGGAAAAGAACTCATCTACTGTCATGGCCTCCCCTCCATTCGCCTTTGGCCATGTGCTTGCACAGGCTAGCAGAATCTTCCATGCATTGGGCATCAGTTGACCCGGTGCTACCTCCAGTCGGTTGAGAACGTCCACTACCACTTGAGGCAGCGGCAACCTCAGTCCACCCTTTAAAGCCTCCTTATAAAGGGAAAACTCCCCTGGCCTGACGTCAGACGGCCTTTTCGTTGATGTTGGCAGCGATAACTCCACTTCCATGGGGATCTGATATCTTTCACTCATAGCCTCTAAATCCGCTGCCGTCACCGTCGATTTATCCGCCTTTGTATGCCAATGGTCCAGTTTCATCTGGCTAATTGGCTCCGCAGCCGCTATCACGGTGGAGCTGTGAGATCGCGCAACCGTTTCCCCCACCCTCTCCATCCTATATTGCTGCGCCAACTCCTCAGCATCATCATCACCAAGCGGGTCTATCCTGGCAATGGCAGTTTCTTCCTGGGCCATTTCTAAGCTGCATCTGCGAATCGCTTCCGCTGCAGGTGCAAGAAAATTGAAGAAGTGTTGCAAAGGTGTATCGCGAGCAACAAATGAAGCAAGACTTGGAATGTTTTGGTTCTTTGTAAACAAGTAGGTGAATCGAACGATGCCAAAAGCCCACGGTTTGCCCGTATTCCAAGGATCCCAATTATTTTTCGCCAGTTTGAAACCTTTTCAAATCTTCCGCCAAAACCGTCTTTTCAACACCCATAATAAAGACCTAACGTTTCATTCCTGATCCAACGCCTAATCTTCCCACCAAGAGATATCGCCACGTGTACGACCACGATGCACTGTCTCCTATCATTACCCTGTCTTTTCCACTTCACATCATCACGTGACACGCCGCTTTTTGAGCCCCGCGCCCTTCCGCTCAGCCACCCTCGCGGTCGGCACGCCTCGCGATCGGCCTTCCCGCTCGGCCACCCTCGCGGTCGGCACGCCTCGCGATCGGCCTTCCCGCTCAGCCACCCTCGCGGTCGGCACGCCTCGTGATCGGCCTTCCCACTCGGCCACCCTCGAGGTCGGCACGCCTCGCGATCGGTCTTCCCGCTCGGCCCACCAACTTGGTCACCCCTGCCGGCCGGACTCATCTCCTTCATCACTATTCCCTTCGTTGGACTGAAGCTGCACTCGGGAATGGGGGACTACTGACATGGATAGGCCCATAAGGGCTACAGCCCACGGTAAAAACAACCCCAAGCCCATCATTTAGGACTCATAACACAACCCCGCTGGTAAAGCCCAAGACAGCTGGAGGCCAACTGAACATGGAGGGCCAATGATATTCGGACACATGGCAGGTAAAGCACAGGCCACGTCAGCAGACAAAGATCTGCAAATTTATTGCCACAGCACATCACCATTAATGCAGCCCATCACAGCATTTATTGCGACAACACTCCTCAGCCGGAACAGCACCACCTTACCCTGAACAAGGTGGGCTACAACAGGGACTTTCGGCAAGGAGGGCAGGTCGGAAGGGACAACAAAATGATTACCAAAAGATATAAGCAAATGTTGAAGACAAGAAAAAGGTTAAGCTTTCTATCTCTAATCTCTCTCTTTTTTTCCACATTTTACTTCCTCTATTAACTCGCTCGTCGGAGGGTTCGCAGGGGGACTACCCCGTTCCTCGTTGAACTTGCTTGCAGGTACCACGGTGGGCTCAGTCATCAGCACCCGGGCTTGAGGAGCTTGGATCAGTCCAATCCATCCCTTGGAACGAACTGTATCATCACAATTAATTTGAAAAATTATTACTTATTTGTTGATTTGTTTCATGAGGTTGATTTTAAATAGAGAGAGTAACAATGAAAAAGAAAATGATGCTATTTGAATACATTAACCTAAAAGTGATGAACTACACTATATGAATTAATTAAAGTATCACTTTCTTTCCTTATTTATGAAATCGTACATTTTGATCTTTCCAACTTTAAAAATATATCACTTTCATTCCCTCCAAACCACCTCAATTTTTATATCTGGAAGGATCAATATGCACATGTTCATAAATAAAGAGGTAAAATGGTATTTACTAATAATTGAGAGGATCTTGGTTTAATTAACCTTTGTCTTATTTATTTATTTTACATCTCTACTTAGTTCATTAGGAGAGAGTTCATGCTCCAAGCATCCAGATTCTCAATTGTGACTGTCTCAGTGCCATTGTTAAATGCATATAAATGAGCATCCTTGAATACTGCGAGAGTTGGATAAACCCTAGACGTTATGCATGTTTTTTCCCCTACTCCAAAACTTTCCACAACAGAATTATCAATATGCCTACACACAATCAATTATAACATTTAGAGTAGGGTGACAACTTAGACGGGCTTCACTTACGCAACTCAAGTCCAACTTAAAAAATTTTAACACTTAAGCAGTATAATTTCAAATTTGTCATCAAGTCTAATTGGGTTGAAAATTGTCAACCCAAATTTAATTTGGGCAAGTGTTTTCACAACTCAAGTAAATTGAATTCTATTATTAATTAATATATATAAATTCTATACAATAAAAGTGAAATATTATAAATTAGGTATTATTTTCTCACCATATTACAATGTAATACATTTTACTGTTCGATACAGAAACTCAAACTAATGTTTTTATTATGGTTTGTTTCTGTATTTTTGGAGATATTTTTTCTTTTTTCTTTTCAAAAAGTGCAATACATTAGTTTAGGATTTTTTTTTTTGATGTTTAAATTTGGACAACTCGAGCCTAGCCTAAATTCTTTGAGTTAAACAAAGGCTCGGGTGGCCAAAAGTTCAAACAAAATTTCAAGTAAAAGTTAATTTCAAACTTAGGTTAAGGTTCAAGCTCAGACTTGGACATATCTCTCTACACCTTAGATAAAACTTGGATAGACAATCAGTCTAACCAAACCCGTCCGATTTACAATCCTATTTTAAAAAGGGAATAACTAAAAAGAGAGTTTAGAATTAAAAATACCAAAAGCCATACCAAACTCGGAAGGAAAAGTTTGTTATCTGCTACATCTACATCCACATCCACGTCCACAAAACCTGCAAATGATGGCTTATACAACTTTTTCTTCAAAGAGGAACTGTCAAAAGCAATCAAAAGGTAAATCAGTTAAAATAATTATTATTATGCACTGTATACAAAAGTAGATATAACACAAAACAAATACATAAAATAAACAAACCTTGTAGCATCAGAGCACATGAGAACTGCATGCTTGTCTTTGGCCTTAAAAATCCTAAAGAAGACAGGAGTATATTCTTCAAGGTGTTGTGAAGCCAATGCCAAGAGCCCAAATGGTCCAACCCCACCTTGCATAGTTGAACCCTTGTGGCTACAAAGTTCTTGAGCATCCATGTTAACCCAACTAGGGTCAAATGGCTCAGCTTTGGTAAAGGACGCTATTTGAATTTTTGGTCTACCCGATCGTTCATTCGGACATCATCCCGGATGTCCGATTGGTCGTTTGGCTAGTTGACCGGAACAATACTCTTTTTTTTTTTTTTTCTTTTTTTTTTTTTACAATTGCCAATCACCACCTGTTATTTGGGGAAAAAAAATTATATTTGTTTTTGATATTTTTTTAAATATAGAAATTATTTTTTTAGATCAAAATGACAAATTATTTTTTTGAATTGAATTTTAAAAAAAGTTTGGTTATGAGTTTTGAATAAAATTTTGAGTTGTGTATTTGGTTTAAATTTTGAAAACTTTTTTCAAAACTAATAACCAAACAACTTTTCTCATTTCATATGTCATATTAAAAATTCAAAACTCATAACCAAACAACTTTTTTCCTTTCAAATCATAATTTCAAAACTCACAAACTCAAAATACAACTCTATTTTCAATATAATACTAAAACTCTACCAAATGCCACCTATAGTTTTATTTATTTAGAAAAACAAGGGTGTTCTCTAATTGGAAAAACAATGGGTTTTTTTTTTTTTTTTTAATGCAAACGTTTAGTTTTTCTGTTGTAAGAATTAGAGGTTTTTTTTATTGAAAAGAATTAGGGGTTTCATGTAAAACTTAGGGCTTTATTCTTACTATTATTACTTTTTAAAATCACGAGCTACTGTTATATCTTTCTTTTTTTGGGTCAACTCTTTCTTATTCTCTGTCTTTGTATCATATACACAGTGAAAAGAAAATGAACCAGAAACTGGTTTCCAATTGATTTCATATTGCCTTGTGTTTGCAATTTTTTATTTATCAAACCACAGATGGACCACACTGAACATTGTTGCTCTTATTCCTCTTTCCTTGTGTATGTATATGATACATAGGTATCTATGGCATACGTATATGTAAATACACATTGCTCACGAATGGCATGGCATCCCATTTTTTCTTTGTGATCTGATTTGCCTTTTTTAATTTGTTTTCTAAACTTTGTTTATGTTTATTTCTTTTACTTCTCCTTTGTTCGACAAAAGATTGGTGTCCTTCTGTTGTGCAAAAAGTGGCATACCCTCTAATCTTGATAAATTTTTTACAATTGATTGGGAGATTGAAGTTGCTTTTGTTTTTGTTGTTTTTGTTTGTTTGTTTGTTTTGTTTTGTTTTGTTTTGTTTTTTTTTTTTTGGGTGTGTGTGGATATATTATGGTCATTTGGAATTGACATCTCAGATGGAAGCTCTGCTCTGTTTCAGTTGGAGGTTCTATTTTTTAAATTCCAACTTCCTGTGTTTTACAGTATGAAATTTCAATACTTTTTCATTTCATTTATTTTATATTTTTTAAGCGGCCAATTTGCACAATACATGTGTGCAATTAGGTACTTGAATGTAACCCATTGAACAGATTGAGGGATAGTGTTTTGAATAGATTATTATCATTATTGATCCATTTGTTCATCAATTTCTTTAATTAGGTACTCTTTTAACATGAGAAATATACTGTCTTTTCACATACTAAAAACATTTGTAAATCTACATGCCACACCTAGATTACATGAATAAGTTAATTAATAGTAATGCTAGAGGTCTCAAAAGTTCTATCAAAATTTTTACTAAATGTTCACATGAGTGTGGGTCCTATATCATGTGGGTCTCATGTGAATCCCACACTTATTTGAAATATTTGATAAAAATTTTAATAAAATTTTTGAAATCTCTAATTTTTTTTTTGTTAATTAATTCAATTACAAAAAATTACACTCAAAGGCCATTAGTAGATTAAAGGCCACATGCCATAACAGATTATATAAAAATACCATTCAAAGGCCGTTTGGGTTTCATTGGATTTGGCGGCATTTTCGTCACTGAGATGAAGGATAAATTTGTCATTTTATACCTTCAACAGTAATACCAGGGCAAAATTGTCATTTCAGACCATCTTCTGCCCGATGTCATACTTTTTTGTGATTAAAGTCTTACATTATCTTATAATAGGAGGGAGTATAAGAAAAATGTTTCATATGACTAATTGAAGATTATTAATGACATGGCACCATATGAAGTTTATCATTGATGTGATTGTTTCGCCTTTTTTTTTTTTTCTTACACGGTCAATTCATTAGAATTGGTATTAGTGCTATCAATTTGGAGCACTGAATCAGTGCTGGAGAGAACAATGATATTTTAGATAATAAAAAGAATGCCAATATTATTTCAGACAAATAAAAAGTGTCAGTGTAATTTATCTAACAGTATTTATTCACTTTTCTATCAAAGAAAATTAATCTCATCGCATTGTGAATCATAAACCATTCATTGATGGCAATAATGCAGCCCTATGATTATTTATTGAATTCTTTGATTTATATATATACTAGCCTATCACCCGTGTTATGCACGGGATAATTATAGATATTTATATTTGTTTTAGATTTTTTTTAATATATAAATTATGTTTTTTAAGATTTTTTTCTTATCATTAACCATAGTGTACGGGGGAAGTTGAAAAGGGTGCTGCAGTAACTATACATGAATTGTATCTATAATTATTTGTATAAGGGGATTTTAAATGCTGATCAGGGGGTTTTGACCAAATCAATAATTGCAGGCATGTGGAAAGATATGTGGATTGAAAAAAGTTAATAAATGTTAATCAAGGGATTTTGACCAAATCAATAAATGCTGAGTTTTTTTTTTTTTTTAAATAAAAAATTTAAAAAATTCAGATTGAGATATTGAAGCTTCCATAGGCCTTGGGGGTTAAAAACCCCCTTTTGCTTAATATATAGTACTAGCCTGTCACCCGTGCTATGCACGGGATAATTATAGTTATTTATATTTGTTTTATATTTTTTTAATATATAAATTATGTTTTTAAAGATTTTTTTATAAAAATAATTTAACAATCTTATCACTAACCATAGTGTATATGAGAAGTTGAAAAAGATACTGCTGTAACTATACACGGATTGTATCTATAATTATTTGTATAAGGAGATTTTAAATGCTGATTAGGGGATTTTGATCAAATCAATAAATGCAGACATGTGGAAAGACATGTGGATTGAAAAAAGTTAATAATTGCAGATTAGGAGATTTTGACCAAATCAATAAATGCTGAGTTTTTTTTTTTAATAAAAAATTTAGAAAATTCAGATTGAGATATTGAAGCTCTCACAAGTCTTGGGGGTTAAAAACCCCATTTTGCTTAATATATAGTAAGTATAGATAGATATAGATAGATAGATATAGATATTTATATTTGTTTTAGATATTATATTTGTTAAAAATAAAAATAAAAAAAGTTTAAAAGGATGTGTATATAGGAGAAGTCAAAAAGACTTTGTAGAATTTAATAAATGTTGAGCTAAAAAAAAATTTAATTAATGGAAATTACAATTTAATGAGCCAAGACACACACATATATATATATATATATTTTACATGTGGAATACACGCAGACATCATAATACCGTGCTATGCACGGGATAATTATAGATATTTATATTTGTTTTAGATTTTTTTTTAATATATAAATTATGTTTTTTAAGATTTTTTATAAAAATAATTTAACAATCTTATCACTAACCATAGTGTATGGGAGAAGTTGAAAAGGGTACTGCAGTAACTATATACGGATTGTATCTGTAATTATTTATATGAGGAGATTTTAAATGTTGATCAGGAAATTTTGACCAAATCAATAAATGCAGGCATGTGGAAAGACATGTGAATTGAAAAAATTTAATAAATGCTGATCAGTGGTTTTTGACCAAATCAATAAATGCTGAGTTTTTTTTTTTTAATAAGAAATTTAAAAAATTCAGATTAGGATATTAAAGCTCCCACAGGCCTTGGGATTAAAAACCCCTTTTTGCTTAATATATAGTATATATCACATTAAAAGAAGAATCATTCAAACTAATTACAATCAAATTTTTCTTTTTGTGAGAGTTTATATTTATCTAACTTTAATCATATCAAAAAATTAAAAAATTAAAAATAAAATTAAAATAGTAAATAAAAAGATTAAATAACATTAAAAATTAGTTAATCACATTTTTTTTAACTATTAAACTAACTACAATTACATTAAAAAAAGAATCATTCAACTAATTACAATCACATTTTTATTTTTGTGAGAGTTTATATTTATCTAACTTTAATCATATTAAAAAATTGAAAAATTAAAAATAAAATTAAAATAGTAAATAAAAAGATTAAATAACATTAAAAATTAGTTAATCACATTTTTTTTAACTATTAAACTAACTACAATCACATTAAAAAAAAGAATCATTCAACTAATTATAATCACATTTTTCTTTTTGTGAGAGTTTATCATATTAAAAAATTAAAAATAAAATTAAAATAGTAAATAAAAAGATTAAATAACATTAAAAATTAGTTAATCACATTTTTTTAACTGTTAAACTAACTACAATCACATTAAAAAAAAGAATCATTCAACTAATTATAATCACATTTTTTCTTTTTGTGAGGGTTTATATTTATCTAACTTTAATCATATTAAAAAAATCAAAAATAAAATCAAAAAAACCATTGAACTAATTTTTGATTAACTAAAAATTAGTTAATCACATTTTTTTTAAACTATTAAACTAACTACAATAACATTAAAAAAAGAATCATTCAACTAATTACAATCACATTTTTATTTTTGTGAGAGTTTATATTTATCTAACGTTAATCATATCAAAAAATTAAAAAATTAAAAATAAAATTAAAATAGTAAATAAAAAGATTAAATAACATTAAAAATTAGTTAATCACATTTTTTTAACTATTAAACTAACTACAATCACATTAAATAAAAGAATCATTCAACTAATTATAATCACATTTTTCTTTTTGTGAGAGTTTATATTTATCTAACTTTAATGATATTAAAAAATTATTTATCTAACTTTAATCATATTAAAAAATTAAATAAAAAGATTAAATAACATTAAAAATTAGTTAATCACATTTTTTTAACTATTAAACTAACTACAATCACATTAAAAAAAAGAATCATTCAACTAATTATAACCACATTTTTCTTTTTGTGAGAGTTTATATTTATCCAACTTTAATCATATTTAAAAATTAAAATAGTAAATAAAAAGATTAAATAACATTAAAAATTAGTTAATCACATTTTTTTAACTATTAAACTAACTACAATCACATTAAAAAAAAGAATCATTTAACTAATTATAATCACATTTTTTCTTTTTTTGAGGGTTTATATTAAAAAAATCAAAAATAAAATCAAAAAAACCATTGAACAATATTAAAACAGTGAACAAAAGAAAAAGTTAAGAGGGAGAAATTATAATCACATTTTTCTTTTTGTGAGGGTTTATAAAAAGATTAAATAACATTAAAAGTTAAGGAGAAAACAAAAATAACACTTACTGTTTGCATACGTAGTCACTAAAGTTGAAAGTGTAGAAGTGAGAACTAAAGAAGGAGAAAGCAAAAAGGAAAATCACTGTTAATATTAAAATAGTATACAAAAGAAAAAGTTAAGAAGGAAAAAACAAAAATAACACTTACTGTTTGCATACGTAGTCACTGAAGTTGAAAGTATGGAAGTGAGAACTCAAGAAGGAGAAAGCAAAAAGGAAAATCACTGTTTACAATAGGTATGTGAAAAGTTAAGAAAAATATGTGTATTGGAGAAGTTATAAAGATTTGAAAGAATTTAATAAGTGTTTATTTATTTATTTTTTAAAAACAAAACAAAAAAATTAAGAGGGAAAAAAATTAAGAGCCATTTACACAATAATTACATGGGTCTCTTGCGGATGCAAAAAGTAATGGCGTGTAAATACATGGGGTTTGACCTAGGAGTTTGAAAGAATTTAATAAGTGTTTATTTATTTTTTTTTCAAAAAACAAAACAAAAAAATTAAGAGGGAAAAAAATTAAGAGCCATTTACACAATAATTACATAGTCTCTTGGGGATGCAAAAAGTAATGTCGTGTATTTAATTATTATAATCTTTGAACCAATGACCAAGTCAATATTTTTTTAAAAAAAAAATAAAAAATCAAGAAATTAGGATTGACATATTGGAGCTTCCACAGACCTTGGGGGTTAAAATCCCATTTTGCTTAATATATAGTATAGATTAGCAATTGACACATTTTATTTGTGTAATTCAAATAAATAAAGATAAAATAAAATATTTATTATATATTATATGTCATTGATTAAATTTTTTTTAAAATGTTTCTACGATCTAAGATTCGAAGTTCAATCTTCAACTAATAACCACTTAGGTGATGGTTCAATGGAGCTTCACCCTCCTTCCATATAAGACGTTTGCATTCGACACTTGAGAGGTGCAGCTTTCTTCAAAAGATTGTTTTGTGCTCCTCTTACAAAGCTCTAGGACTTTTATTGTGAAGTGGGTGTGGAGCTATCCTAGTGGGATTCCCTTCCTTTAGGTTGTGTTAAATGTAGCTGTCAACCAATTATACTAGGGCTAGAACTTGCAGAAGTTATGATATTTCCACAAAATTTCTTTTTTTCTTTTTCAATAAAAAAAATTTCACTTAATATAATATTATCTATTCTAATAATTAAAGTGAACACTGTTGGTGGTATTAACACATTTATATCTTATATTTTTAATTTTTCCAAATATCTCTGTAGTTGATGTTAAAAAATTTTAAAAAAAAGACTTGAAACTAAAATTATGGATTTGACAAAACAATTCCATACCACTTGCAACACACCAATATGTACAATTTTTTTTTTTTTTTTATCATTATTAATAGAGAAATTGTAATATACATCCTTTTAAAAAGAATGTACTATATGCATCTATAGTTATGTCATTTTCTTCTTTAGTTACGATTAATTTTTTTTCTTTAATTATAATATTATTTTAATTGTAACTCATAAATTTTTTAAATTATTCTTTGTGTTGTATTTAGTTATAATATTTTTTTAATTATAATTTAAAAAATTAATTAATTAATTATTTAATTAGAAAGTGCATATCTACATATTGTTTCCTTTATTAATATACTACAGGCCTGTTTGGTAGAGCTTATAAGCTGCTTATTTCAGCTTTTAGCTTAATTTAAGCTAAAATATTGTGCTTGATGCAGTTTAAGTTAACCAGTTTATAGCTTAAATCAAGCTATTTCTCAGCTTATCTCAAAAGCTAGTCGGGGGTGCTTAAATTTTTGACTTAAGCACACAGCTGGTGTGAGGGCTAAAATTACTTAAATGCCCTCGTCAATACCCAAATATTAATATTAATTAATATTAATATTAATCAAAAAAATAATAAATTGTATATTTCTGAAGAAAAAGAAAAAAATCAATATTAATTGGTATTAATTATTAATAAATTCATATTGTATATTTTTATATTAATTAAAAAATAAAAATTTTATGTTTTTGAAGAAAAAGAAAAAAAATCAATATTAATTAAAAAATCAATATTAATTGGTATTAATTATTAATAAATTAATATTGTATACTTTTGTAATGAATTAATTATTAATTGATACTAATTAATAACAATTGTTGATTATTAATATTAATTGATACTAATAAAAATTAAATATTAATATTAATTTATACTAATTAATAATTTTAGTATTAATTGAGACTAATTAAGCCATTAATTGATACTAATTAATAATTTAAGTATTAATTGATACTAATTAATTTATACTGGAAAATAATTGTGACAATAATACTTCCATTACATTTTTAGCAAATGTATCAATTTTTATATTAATTGATACTAATTAATACTAATTATATTAACTTTTATTAATGAATTTTTTTTTAAAAATTAAAACTGAAAAAAATGATAAAATAATTATTTTTATATCATATAAGGGCAAAAAAGACAATTATATTTTACAACTTATTAACCAAACACTACTCTGCTGTTTAAATCCATAATCTCACAGCTGCACTAAACAGGTTAACAGCTTATGTTCATAACTATAAGTCATAATCTGTTAAGTTATAAATTATAATCTATAATCACTTTTTCACAACTCTACTAAACGGGGCTACGTCAGAGATTGACCTCTACCAAACCCAAACAATAGCTTCCTCCAAAATTTTCCCCAAATTGTGATTTCTTTCACATGTTCATAAATAAATAATCACCTTCCTTTCTCTCCTCCCTACCGATTACGATTACGATTACAACTACAATTACGACTACGACTACGACATAAGTGAACAAGCAAGTATCGGCGCCGTTAATCTGCCACTCCAAGACCGAGTGGCAATCGTCATCGGCGGCTCCCGAGGAATTGGCCGAGCCATCGCCCTCCACCTAGCCTCCATCGGCGCCAAAATCGTCGTCAACTACTCTAATTCATCCCATCAAAAACAAAGTGGTCATATATTAGTAGCCTTTCTCAAATGTCTGTCTATTCTTAAAATAATAAAAAATGAATATTGTAATGTAATGATAATTCTAGAAACAAGTTTTAAAAAAAAATCATCATATCATATCATTTCAATTCTAGTATTCTATTTAATTAATCTCATTTTTATTTCTATTCCTATTCCTATTCCTATTCCTATTAACCAAATAGAGCTATCTATCTCATCTCATCTCAGGATGAACACGAAGGGAGCCTTGTTGAAGATTGGCTTAGATTTTCTTTGTCAAAAATGATTGCTGATTGAAGACAAATGACAAAGCTAGAGATTCAGCAGAGCTACTCATGGTAGGGTGGTGTAACAACCCTCACCACTGCTTACCGATTAATTACTGATTACCGCTAAACTGAGATTGATTATGAGAAGTAATTGAACTGATTAAAATACTGAACTGACCGACTGAAATCTGAAACTGAATCGATTGACTGTATCTGTTTAATTGCATGCTTATCTGTTTGACTGTTTGATTATCTGTTCATGTCTTTGTGTTTAAACTGCAAATTGAAGGCCTTATCAGCGGCCGAATCTAAAATTGATTCATGTTCTGTGTTCATTAGGATTTATATGATTTTACGGTGTATTTAATTGAAAATTGTTTTGGTATGATTAAATTAGAATAAATGTTGGTAAATTACATGAATTGAACTTATTTACAATTAGACCACTTAGTGGCCACTATCTAAACCTTTTTGAAACTTTGTTATACACTTAGCAAACATTTCCTCAGCTTATTTTGAGAGCATAGTCGGCCATAGAGAGAGAGGAAGTGAGAGAGTGAGTTCATCTTGCTTCATCTTGAATTGGCTTGAAAGACTTGAAGAAATTGTAGGAGATTTGCCTTCTTGAGCCTCTAGACTTGTATTTGAGGACCTAGGTAAGGAATTCAGCCTCTCATTGTTGTCTTTAAGTTGATTCTTGCATGATTCATGTCAAATTGAAGAGCTAAGTCATGTATTGGTTCAATCATGTTGAATTGGAGCTTAATTCATGCATGCAAGTTTACATCCTTGAGTTTTGATGTTGTTCTTCATGAAAGTGTACATGCATGTTCATATCTTTACAATGGACCATGATTTCATCTTGATTTTGTAAGATTTGGCTCATTAGAGCATGTTTTGAAGCTTGAAAGTTGTTTAAAATACATGCATGTCATGTTTGAAGATTGTTCATGAAATTTGGTTTGAAAATGAGTTCAATTGAACTACCCTTGGGCTTTGATTTCTCAAATTGAGCTTTAAAACATGTCATACTATGTTTTTACAAGTGTTTTCCAGGTTTTCAGCCCAAGAGGATCGATTTTAGTGCATTAGAACTTGGTTTTAAGCTTGAAGGTGCAATCTAGGTTTTCCAGATTTTGCACTCCCGCTCGAGCGGGGAAAGTGGCGCTCGAGCGGGGAATTCGAGCATCCAGTACTTTGTTATGTTTTGCAGTCCGCTCGAGCGGGGTATTGGACGCTCGAGCGGGACCTTGTGTCTTACGCTCGAGCGGCTATCAAGCGCCCTATTGAGCGTGATTTTCACACATCCAGTACTTTTGACCTGTCTTGCAAAACGCTTGAGCGGGGAAGTCCACGCTCGAGCGTATCCCTTTGTCTGCATGTACGCTCGAGCGGGGGAAACCCACGCTCGAGCGAGACTATGTTTTTCTGGAAATTCTGAAAATGCTTTTAAAGTGCATCTTTGCATCCTCATCCCATCCTAGGCATTCTTAGGCCTAGTTTAAGATATCTTAATGAGGATATAGATGTAGAACACACCGAGGCAAATTAGGGATTAAGTTATTATCTTTCCCAACTGCATAGCTTAGTGTGTGTTCAATCTGTAACTGTGTAGGGTTGGCTTCCCGAGACGCGCTCTAGCTTACTGTAGCGCAGAACTCTGTGAGTAACAATTGTGTAAAGATATATTCAACTGTGAATATTTCTGACTGTTTAACTGAATTGCTTTCTGAATTGAAACTGTTAATTGAATGAATGTATGTCCTATATTCTGAACTGTATTGTGGCATCCTTAGCAACTACTATTACTGACTGTTACTGTTACAGAGATCTCTGTCGGTTCCCTTGTTGGAACCACTACCGTTTACTGATTGATGGCCATCATTTACTGTCCGGTCTTTTAAGACCCACTGTTTACTGTACTGTTATGCTAATGGATGTACCACATATGATTGAATGACTGATATACTGAATCAATGAACTGTTTTCATTACTGTAAGGACATTCATTCTTAACCCCTTTACGCATTATGTTATTCACTAGGTTTTAGCTCACTGCTCATATATATATGTAGGTGTACAGGCACCAGACCGGAGCTAGGAGCGTGGGGTAGATTTCCCTTTTTGTCAAGCCAACCACCTTGCCTCACTACGAGGTTCCGAGCCTGTCAAGCTTTGGCTTAGGGGTGTTTTAATTTCCCCCGTCTGTCTCTGTATATGTTTTTGTAATAACCGCTTAGACTGATAAACTGTACTGTACTGTTTAATAAGGATTAAGTCCCTGCTCTGGATGATTGTATATTATGTACATACTGTTTTGTCACTGACTGTATATATGTATGAAAAGTCTTGTTGCATACAGATTGTCACCGTTCATTGGACATTGTTTACTTACTGTACTGGCTTCCGCTAGCCCCTGTACTCTGTTTTACTGTCTTACTGTTAAGCAGGCCTTCGGTAATCTCGGATTACTGGCCGGTTACGGTGCTAAATCCATAGGGGCGGGTTTGGGTCGTGACAGGTGGTTGATCTTGTTGGTGGCTGCCTTTAATGTTGTCAATGGCTTAGCTCTCCCATTACATCTATAAATGGGTAGTGAATGGGAGGAGTTTTGTGTGGTGAAATCAAAAAGTGTGAGAATTACAGTTTAAGCAACTAGAGAAAGTGTGAGCAAGAGTTGAGTGAGAGTAGTGTCTCATCCTCCTCCATTGTTATAATTTGTATTTCTATCTATATAGTAAAATCCGATGTCCGTGGACGTAAGCGATTTGCCGAATCACGTAAATCTTTGTATGTTTTTGCTTGTGTGTGATTGTTTTCTGCCTCCTAGGCACAGCAAATTAGTATCAAAGCATTGTTGTGCGAAAAATAGAGCAATTTTCTGTAAACTGAAAATCAAGTTTTCAGCCTACTAGGATGACTGCCTCGACGAAAGGAGTTCAGACCTAGAAAGACCAACCCACGAGGATACTTCACGTGTCCTTACGAGCTTGCTGGAGTTTTGCCGAAGACTTGCCGAAAAGTTCAGTTCGATGAAGAAGCAGAGGTTGAAGAAGTCAATCTGTTCTAAAGGCTTTAAGTACTCATTTGTGCCCCAATTCAACACAAGTTCACACTTGGAATAGTGGTTAGAGCTTTGATTTGAAGCCTTGAGGTCAAGGGTTTAAAACCCTCAACAAACAAATTTCTAAATTATTTTTGGAAGTTGCCAAATCATTGTCACGCCATCGCCACGTCACAGCTATATTAGCGCCACGTACTGCCACGTGTTAAGCCACGTCATCAGCAGCTCAGTTGCCACATCTGCGCCATGTACTGCTACATGTGAAGCCACACCAGCACAGCTCAGTCGACACGTCATTGCCATGTCAGCACATCTGCCATGTCATCATCCCAGTCAGTTGAAATTTTTGACATTGTAGGGAGGCCCTTGAAAGTTTGGGAAATTGTATTTTAGCCACTGATCTTGCTAAAATTGTAATTTAGCCCTTGAAACTTCATTAAATTGCAGTAAGGTCCCAGGAGTTTTAGGAAATTGTAATTTGGTCCCTGGATTTGGAGAAATTTCATTAAGGTCCCTGTAGAGGTGAATAAAGTGTTTTCCTAGCTAAATTAACCGTTCTAGACATAACCACGAATTCCCCTTTTTGAGATTCAAATCTGAATTTTTAGTGAAGTTTTTTGAGAGCTTAGAAGTTGTCGTGTTTCAGGCATTTCAAGCATCCGCTATTGTTATGGTAGAGATTTTTTGAGAAGTCTCAATGGTAGAATCTACAGAGAGGAGATCAGCTGAGTCTACAAGCAGCTCTGGGCGTTGGACCCCCGTGTCCCACGCTGAGTTCGAAGTAGAGAAGTTTGATGGTAGCAGCAACTTCAGTATGTAGAGATGCGAAGTTAAAGATATGCTTGTCCAGATGAACCTGCACTTCACTCTTAGAGACAAACCAGATGACTTAGACGAGATAGAATGAGAGAAAGTGAATCTCTTGGCCTGTAGTTTTATCCGACTTTGCCTTGCAAAAGAGGAGAAGTACGCCTTCACAGTATATGATACTGCGAAAGAGCTTTGGAAGGCACTGAAAGACAAGTTCATGACAAAGAGCATTGAGAACCAGTTCCACTTGAAGAAGAGGTTGTTTCGTTTCGATTACAAGAAAGGTATTTTGATAAACGAACACTTGAACAATTTCAACAAAATTCTTGTCGATTTGAAAAACTTGGATGTTCAAATCGATGATGAAGATAAAGCACTATTATTGTTAAATTCCTTGCCTGACATATATGACCATCTCACCACCACTTTACTATATGGTAAAGAAAAGATCAAGTATGGTGATATTTCAAATGCCGTGGTAAATAATGAGTTCAGAAGAAAAGATAATCTGCAAACAGGGACTAAGCATCAGAGGCATTGACAGTCAGAGGCAGGACAAATAACAGAAGATATACAGGGCGAGGACAGTCTTGCTCAAAATCCAGAGGGAGATCATCAAATAGAAGACATCTTGTAAAAGACGAGTGTGTTGCTTGTCGCCAGAAGTAGCATTGGGCAAAAGATTGTCCCAATAAAGACAAAAAAGAGAAAAGGTGAACGTTGCACAAGATGGAGATAATGGTGAAGGATCAGCCTTCACAGTTTCATTATGTCACGACCCAAACCTGCCCCTATGGGTTTAGCGTCGCAACTGGCCAGTAATCTCGGGATTACCAAAGGCCTCCGAACAGGATAACATAAGATAAGGGCTGCGGAAGCAAATATACAAAATTAACATAGTTTATAGAGCTGTGCAGACATACATGGGACAAAAATTTTCAAAACAAACTTATATATTTACAGATGTGACATCAAAAATACATTAGTCTTACGCCACTCAATTACACAGATAGAGTCAAAGGGTACTTAGCCCAAGTACAGATATACAAAATAAGCTCAACTAAAGCCTCGACACAATCCTCTCAAAAATTAACCTCCTTAGGAGGCACGGTAGTTGGCTGACAAAGCAGAAACATAAGCCGTCAATTCTGAGTCTGGTCACGTTTCTGCTCACCTACATACATAATATAAATAATGAGCTGGAGCCTAGTGAATAATAATAAAGTAAAGAGGTTTAATGAATGTTGTCCATAATAGTTACAGAAAACAGAATTCAATAGTTGTCAGAAATGAATTCGTAATTATGTTCAGAAATCATAGTACATAACTGATACAGTTTCAGAGTCGTATTCATAATTAGAACTTGTAGTTAATCATACGTGGCACATTCATTAGCACTAACAGGAACAGTGAACCCATAAAGGGACGGCCACAAAGGCATACAGTTGACTCACGTGCACGGAGAAGGTACAGTTGACTCATGAAACGTACAGTTGGCCCATAAAAGGACGTATACATAAGGATCTATAACAGTTAGCTCATAAAACGTACAGTTGACCCATATTTGGGACGTAACAGAACAGATAACAGATGTCATTTAGAGCTAAGAATGCCACGAATACATTTTAGAAACATTGGACAACCATTCATTCATGTAGAAAATAATATAAATAGAAACAGATCATCTTATATCATTCAGAAAATACTTGTAATTGAACATAACTTTACAAAGTTATTACTCACAGATAACAAAGGCTCCAAGGTAAACAGACAGAATGAGCACATCAGATGTCTTGCAGTGCGTGACCTACATAACATAACAGATACATACATTGGAATACACGCTCGGGGTGGACATAACTTATTTCATTGTTCTTAGTGTGTTTCTAGCCTTTATCCTCATTATGGTGTCTTAATCTTGGCCTAGGAATGCCTAGGATGCAATGAGGATACAAAAATGTACTTGAAAACGTTTTTCTAAATTTGCTGAAAATAGGGTCCACGCTCGAGCATGGCTTTCCTCGCTCGAGCGAATATGCAAAATATGAGGGTCCGCTCGAGCGTAACTTTCTTCGCTCGAGCAGTGTGACAACCCTCACCTCTGATTAGTGCTAATCTGTGATTAAGCATGATAAGTAACTGATAAGAATGATATCCCGAATCGACTGCATGAGTGTATTGTTTTAAATGCATTTCTATTTGTTTGATTACTGAATGATCTGTTCGTGTTTTAGTTTCGAATTGCGAATTGAAAGCCTTATTTGCGACCAAATCAGAAATTGATTAATGTTATATGCTAATTAGAATTTATGTGATTTTATGGTAGGTTTAATTAAAATTTGATTTGGAATGATTAAATTAGATTAAATGAAGTTAAATTACATTAGTTGGTTTTATTTTCAATATTGCCATTTAGTGGGCCACTTTAGAGGCATTGTTTGAAGTGTGATTCATATCATTTGATGCACCATTATTCAGCCATTTTCTTAGACCAAACCGTATGAGAGAGGGAGAGTAGGAGAACAAGGTTGAATTCAACAAGTTTTGCTTGAAATTAGAGGAATTGAAGGGAATTTGCAAAATTGAGCTAGTACACTTGAGATTCAAGACTTAAGGTAGGAGATTCATCTTCTTAATTGTGTATTTAAGTTATTCCTTGCATGGTTCATGGTAAATTAGTGATTATGAGTCATGAATTGACTTAAAGAGTTGAATTGTGAGCTAATTCATGCATGCATGTACATATTCTTGCATTTTGAGGTTGTTTTCATGAAAATTCTTACATGCAAGTTCACATTTTGGTTGTAGCCCATGAATTCACTTTGGTTTTGAACTTAATCTTGCATTTGATCAAGTTTTAAAGCATTAGAGTTCATAAGAGTTCATGCATGTTATGTTTTTACATAATTCAGGAAAGTTTCTTTGAATTGGTGTTCAATTGGCTTACCTTTGGGTTTGATTTTACAAATTGATCTTCAAAACATGTTGTAGTATGGGTTTTCAAGTGTTTTCTAGAAAATTAGCCCAAAAGTATTGGCCTTGAAGCTTTAAAGTTAAGTTTTGTGCTTGAGGATCAATCTGGAAATTCTAGATTTTGGATCCACGCTCGAGCGGAGGACTTCACGCTCGAGCGTACACTCTGAGTACATGCACTTACGCTCGAGCGTAGGAAGTCACGCTCGAGCGTGAAATGCATATGCCCAGAAGTTCATGTGTTTTGCAGTCCGCTCGAGCGAGAGAATTCACGCTCGAGCGAGGACCTGAGTCTCATGCTCGAGCATAGGTCGAGCGCCCATCGAGCGTGAAAATCAGGCATTCAGTACTTTTTCATGAGTTTGCAGTCCGCTCGAGCGAGGAAAGTCACGCTCGAGCGGAGCTCCTTTGTCTGCATGTCCGCTCGAGCGTAGAAAGCCACGCTCGAACGTGGACCCCTATTTCAGTAAAATTTGAAAAGTATTTTAAAGTGCATTTTCGCATCCTCATTCCATCCTAGGCATTCCTAGGCCAAGCTTAAGGCATCTTAATGAGGATAATGTTATAGAACCACACCAAGTATAATTAGGGGCTAAGTTATTAATCCCAAGTGTGTGTTCGTTCTGTTACTTTGTAGGATTGGCATCCGAGGACGCTCGTTAGCTTGTCTATAGCCCGGTACTTTGTGAGTAACAATGTTGTAAAGATATGTTTAATTATGATTATTTTCTAAATGATCAACTGTTCTGCTTACTGAAACGTTATTGTTTAATGAATGAATGTTTGTCCTATTTGTAAACTGTATTCGTGGCATCCATAGCAATTTACTGTTACTGTACTGTTACTGCTACTGTCACAGAGATCTCTGTCGGTTCCCATGTTTGGAACGACTACTGTTTACCATTATGATGGCCATCAACTGACTGTTCGGTCTATTAAGACCTACTGTACTGTTTTGCTATTAGATGTACCACATATGACTACTATGGTTCTAAATGACTGATTTACTGATGCAATTGACTGTTTTAATTACTGAAAGGACATTCATTCTTAACCCCTTTACGCATATGTTATTCGCTGGGCTTTAGCTCACTGTTTATATTTAAATGTAGGTGTCTAGGCACCGGACTGAAGCTAGGAACGTCAGGCTAAGCTCTTGTTTTGTCAAGCCAACCTTTGTGCCTCACCTCGAGGTTCCAAGTTCGTTAGAGCCACGGCTGTTTTGGGGTGTTCAGATTCACCCTTTGTTTCTGTTTTGTAATAAATGTTTAAGACTTGACCGTACAGTTATAGTTAGGGATTTGGTCCCTGACATGGATGTTTGTGTATATGTTGCATGTACATATGTTTTGGTTACCTATGTGGCATGTTTATAAAAAGTCTTTTTGTATTCAGATCGTCACAGCTCATTGGACATCTTTTATTTATTGTTTTAGCTTCCGCCAACCCCTTTACTCTGTATTACTGTCATTACTGTTAAGCAGGCCTTTGGTAATCACGGATTACTGGCCGGTTGCGATGCTAAACCCATAGGGGCGGGTTTGAGTCGCGACAAGCGGTCTGCAAACTTTGAAAAAGTACTGGTTGCTTGCTCTTCATGCTCGACAGACACTTGATCCTCGCTCGAGCGTGAGATTCAAACCCTCGCTCGAGCGTGACTCTTGCCGCTTGAGCGATCTGCAAAAATACATGAACTTCTAGGAGCTTGCATTTCACGCTCGAGCGGACTTATGGTCGCTCAAGCGGAAGTGCACACACTCAGAGTGGTCGCTCGAGCATAGGTGCAAATTCTAGAATTTTCAGATTTGTTCTCCAAGTTCAAAGCTCAACCTTAAAGCTTCAAACTCGATTTTTTTGGGCCCAAACTTGAGGAAACACTTAGAAACTCGTAAAACATCATGGATTAGGGATTATTTCATGAATTCATGGCCCTATAGCTTGCTAATTATGCAAAATTTCAACTTAAAATTTATGAATGTTCCATGAACATGACATGTATGAATTTCTTTGAGTTTAAGCTTCTCAAAACATGATCAAATGCTACAAAACAACATGAAACTTGATCATTTCCCAAAATAAAGGTGAATTCAAGACATGCATGAGGGAATTCTTGGAAATTAAACTCAAAATGTGAGAAAATATGCATGCATGCATGGTATGACTTAGTTTTCTTCAATTAGCTCAATTCCTACTTGAATTCACTTGATTCACTTGTTTTCATACATTAATCAACTACATTACAAGATCAAAGGCTAATTCTCTTACCTAAAGTTTGAATTGCACAAGTGAGGGAGCTTTAATTCCCATATTCTTTCCAAATCTCTAATCCTTCTTGGCAATTCTCTTTTATCCTAACTTTTGATCTCAATTGCCTTCTCTCTCTCGCTCTCTCACGTTTTGCTTGTATGAGGGAGGTCAAATATGTTAAATGAAGAAGGAAGAAAGAATAAAGGCATATAAGAAGCCTTATATAGGCTCACTTGAGGATGATTAAATAAGTGGGCACTAAATTAATCTAATTTATTCGTTTTGAATCGAATTTCAATTAAACCTACCACAAAGTTCTAAAAATTCTAATTAACACATAAATCAAGTCAATTTCTGATTCGAATGCTGATAAGGCCTTCAATTCACAAACTGAAACGAAAACATGAATAGATCTTTCTACGTTAAACAAATATAATTACAAATAATGCAGCATACACATAATTTATTCAGAATTTGAGCTCAAGAACTTATTAGGCATATTAAGCATGAATTAACGTTAATCATGGGTCAGGGTTGTTACACATTACTTAGCCATTTTGATAAATGGATTCTAGATTCCAGATGTTCCTACCACATGTGTCCTAACAAGTAGTGGTTCTCGAGCTTACGAGAGTTCGATGGAAGAGTTGTGCTAATGGGCAACGACCAAGCTTGCCAAACAAAGGGGATTGAAATAATTTGATTGAAGATGCATGATGGAACAGTCAAAATTCTTGAAGATGTTCGGTATATACCCGATTTGACAAAGAATCTCATCTCAATGGGAGTTTTAGACTCCAAAGGTTACAGAGTAACTGTGAAAAGTGGAGTCCTCAAAGTTGTACGAGGAGCATTTGTTGCAATGAAGGGTATTCGAAAGGGAAATTTATATTTCCTAAACGGCTCTACAGTCACAAGGAGAGTGGTTGTCTCCACCATCTCAAAGGATGATACATCAGACACTTCCAGACTTTGGCACATGCACTTAGGACATACTGGAGAAAAGGCTTTACAAGGGTTGGTAAAGCAAGGCCTGTTGAAAGGTGCCAAGATAGGAAAGCTTGAGTTCTGCGAGCATTGTGTCTTGGGCAAACAAACAAGAATCAAGTTTGGTACTGTTATTCATCGTACCAAAGGGATTCTGGACTACGTTTACACAGATGTTTGGGGACCTTCCAAGAATGCTTTTTTAGGAGGTAAACACTACTTTGTGTCGTTCATTGATGATTTCTCAAGAAGAGTATGGGTTTACACAATGAAGTATAAAGATGAAGTATTAAACATCTTTCTTACGTAGAAGAAAATGATTGAGACCCAGACAGGCAGGAAGATCAAGAAGCTCAGATTTGACGATGGTGGCGAATACACATTAGATCCCTTCTTTAAGGTTTGCCAGAATGAAGTGATAGTGAGACATTTCACAGTTAGTGGAATGCCGCAGCAAAATGGAGTTGCAGAACGCATGAACTGTACTTTGGTGGAGAAAGTCCGGTGTATGCTGTCATATTCAGGATTGAGCAAGACATTTTGGGGCGAGGCATTAAACTATGCTCGTTATCTTGTCAACAAACTACTTGCTGCAGCACTAGATGACAAGACTCCTATAGAGGTATGGTCAAGAGCACCAGCTACTGATTATGATCAACTACGTATCTTTGGATGTCCAGCTTACTTTCATGTTACAAAATCTAAGTTGGATCCTAGAGCCAAGAAAGTTATCTTCTTGGGCTTCAGTGATGGTGTTAAGGGATATAGACTCTAGTGTCCTGAATCAAAGAAAGTTATCACTAGAAGAGACGTTACCTTTGATGAGCCTACAATGTTGAAGCAGCCAAATCCTTAAGAGAATGGGGAAGCATTGAAGAAGTCAATGTAGGTGGAGTTTAAGACTTCAACAAAGAGTATTCAGACAGTCAACAATCTTGAAGAAGTTTTAGTTGATAGCTCTGAAGAAGATCCTGAAAAGAGTTCAAATAAGAATGAAGATCCAGAGACCCCACAACAATCAGAAGCCATTGCAATCAAAAAAGGAAAAGGGGTTACTAAGCAACCTCGTTAGATGACCGATTTGGTGACCTATGCATTTCCAATCATTGAAGACAATGTTCCTTGCACTTTCAAAGAAGCCGTGCAGAATGCAGAAAATGTCAAATGGAATGAGGATATGGATGAAAAGATCGGGTCACTTCATAAGCACCAGACTTGGAAATTGGTGCAACTTCTAAAGAGCAAGAAAACACTTGGGTGTAAGTGGATTTACACCAAGAAGGAAGGCATCCTAGGCAAAGACAACATCAGATTCAAAGCTAGATTGGTAGCTAAAGGCTATGCCCAAAAAGAAGGAATAGACTACAATGAGGTACTCTCACCTGTTGTGAAACACATGTCTATTTGTATCTTGCTAGCTTTGGTTGCATAATTTGATCTCGAGCTCACCCAACTCGATGTCAAAACTACCTTTTTACATGGAGATCTTGAAGAGGAGATATATATGTCCTAGCTAGATGGTTTCAAAGTTACTGGAAAAGAGAATTGGGCATGTAAGCTGAACAAATCGTTGTCAAGTTAAAGCAATCCTTGAGAGAGTGGTACAACCGATTTGATCGATTCATGACGGAAGAGAAATACACAAGAAGCCAATATGATCATTGTGTATATTCGTAAGCTTTCCGATGATTTCTTCATCTATTTGCTCTTATATGTAGATGATATACTGATTGCATCTAAGAGCAAGGTGGAGATTGATAAACTCAAGACACAGTTGGCAAAAGAGTTCGAAATGAAGGATCTTGGCGAAGCAAAGAAAATTCTTAGCATGAAGATCAAAATAGACAGGAAGAAGGGCACGGTTTGTCTAACGCAAACCTAGTATCTGAAAAAGGTGTTGGACAGATTTGGCATAAATGGAAAAACAAAAGCTGTGAGTACACCATTGGCCCCTTATTTCAAGCTTAGTGCTTCGATGTCTCCACCCACAGAAGAAGAACGGAAGCATATGGCACAGGTTCCATATGCAAATGCAGTTGGTGCATTAATGTATACTATGATTTGTACAAGGCCTGACATCTCACATGTTGTACGTATGGTAAGCAGATATATGCATGATTCAGGAAAAGATCATTGGCAAGTAGTGAAGTGGATCTTGAGGTACTTACATGGCACAGTTAATATGGGTTTGAAGTTCGAGAGAGATCATAGGCTCGGACAGAATCTGGTTGGATATGTGGACTCAGATTATGCTGGTGACTTGGACAAACGGGGGTCAACAACACGGTATTTATTTATGCTTGCTAAAGGGCCGGTGAGTTGGAGGTCAACGCTTCAGTCAATAATGGCTTTGTTTACTGCAGAGGCTGAGTACATGGCAGTGACAAAAGCCTTTAAGAAGTTATTTGGCTACATAGGTTGATTGAGGACTTAGGTATTGTTCAGAAGCACGTTGAGGTGTACTGTGACAGTCAGAGTGCCATTTGTTTGGCAAAGAACCAGGTTCATCATTCCCACACCAAGCACATTGATGTCCGTTTCCATTTTGTCCGAGAAATTGTGAATAAAGGGGATATTTTGCTTCAAAAGGTTAGTACTGCAGATAATCCGGCCGATATGCTCACAAAAGTGGTTTCTGGAATCAAATTCCAACACTGTTTGGACTTGGTCAACATCTCTCAAAACTGAGCACCTTCGAGTGCATGGCAGTGTTGATCAATCACTATGTTGGATAGAGAATCCTCGCCAATGTGGAGATTTGTTGAAGATTGGCTCAGATTTTCTTTGTCAACAATGGCTGCTGATTGAAGACAAATGAAGAAGCTAGAGATTCAGCCGAGCTATTCATGGTAGGGTAGCTGATCTTGTTGGTGGTTGCCTGTAATGTTGTCGATGGCTTGTCTCTCTCATTGCATCTATAAATGGGTAGTGAATGTGAGGAGTTTTGTGTGGTGAAATCAGAGAGTGTGAGAATTACAGTGTAAGCAACAAGAAAGAGCGTGAGCAAAAGTTGAGTAAGAATAGTGTCTCATCCTCTTCCATTGTTGTAATTTTGTATTTCTGTCCATATAGTGAAATCTGTTGCCCGTAAACATAGGCGATTTTCCGAACTACATAAATTTTTATGTGTTTTTGCTATGTACTTGTGTGTTATTGTTTTCTACCTCCTAGGCATAACAGTCCTTCTTCTGTTACAAGGAGGCAACGAATCGGTTGAAGCGGGGCGGCGATGGGAGGATTATTTGCTTGTCTTCGTCACAAGTAGGGTCGCTAAGCTAGGGTTTCGAGGCTTATGTAGCGTCGAAGATAGTAGTGGAAGCGATGGTGAAGGTAATGGCAAAGGAGCTGACAGGGACGGGAATCACCGCTAACTGCGTGGCTCTAGGTCCGATTGCTACCGAGACCTACGATGTAGCTCCCGTTGTTGGGTTCTTGGTTAGCGACGCTGGTGAGTGGGTTAATGGCCAGGTTATATGTGTCAATGGTGGCCACGTCTGATTCTTATTCTCATTCTAATTAGTAGCTTATTTGCTAAGTTATATTACCCAAGAAAGAGTGAGTTATTGAGTGAGTTGATCTGAATTAAAATCCCGACTCCGCCACTATACTGTATGAGAATATCAATTTGTGTGTCTAGAGGTGGATGTGGAGCATTGAATTCTAGACAAAGCAAGTACAACCTTTTATTTCAGCACATATTATTATCTCCATATTATGTTTTTGTGATTCTCTCTAAAGCATTTGGCTGCAGTAGTTGTAATTGGAACATGATTAGATCTTGATTTTACCATATACACCATCTTAAATTTTTTTGATGGATTTGGTTGCATTTGTTTTTTGGAACCATTTTATTAGTACTAGTTATTTTGTTCCGAGGTTAGCATAAACAAGGTGTGGCATTAAATGCAGAAACACAATAAAGGACCTTTTAATCTACTTGATTTGTAAGTCTTGTATATATTCAAATATAAAGAATGTATAACTATTTTAAGGGTAAAAATTATACTGGAATTTCCTAATTTTTATGTTTAAAATACATCACTCTCGTCTCATGTAATCATCAGTATTATAATTTTATTAGTCAACCGTTAAGTTCAATGTCAATAATTTATCCTTATTGAAATTCTAAGTTTGACCCTTAATCTCTTCTCTCATTCTCTTTCCATCTCATCAGCTTTCTTAATCGGCCACTACGATGTTCCTTCTCCAATCCTTACCACTACTATCATTCACCCCAACCCATATCACCGCCTTCTCTTCCTCCATCTCCACCATTGCAATCTATTTCTCCACAATTTGTGTACCGAAACCAGAGAACCATAACCAACCACCGAGATTACGATATGTGGCCAAGACTCATTGAAATGTTCTCTAGTTTAATAATTACAACAAAATTGAAACTATGAGGATCAAAATAAAATCTCGCTCAAATTAGAGAGAACCAGTGGTATAATTTACCCTTAAATTAGGTGATTAGAGTGACTGCGACAACTCTCTAACAATAAACACTATTTTCATAGAACTTGAATAACAGTCGGAACTATTAAAACACATTGAGTATTATTACAATGAATATATGCATCTAGTAGTTCACATTATCCCCATCTGCATTGACAAACACAAACACACAGTGACAAACATGAAAAAACCTCACATTTCATATTCACTTATTCATGGGGTCATAAGTTTCTCCACAAAAGACTTGCTATCCAAACCCTTGCTGAAGAAATTATCGTGAAATTCTTTGTATGAAAAGTTTCGATACAGAGTTGGTTTCTCGGTTGTTAAAAGCTCAGGAAATGGTCTGTAGCGACGAATTTCATCCTTGTGATACAAGCTGAAGAATTCAACAACTGATATTCGAGGTTCCTTCATGGAATTAGCCAATACACGATGCTCTACACTTCTATACTCTCCATTTGACATAATCTGAAATATGTGAAGTTATAATTTTCTTATCACTACACATAAAAATAAAAGAATCTAAAATATTAATAAATATATGTCAAACTTAAGCTTTTGTCTGTAATAATTAGAAAATCAAGTTAAAAATTTGTTAATATATTGCATTTTCCATATGTATACCTAAATTTTGGTTGATCATATGGAAACTTTTTGCACGAGAATGATGTGTTGTTGGGGCACTCTTGAAAGTACAATCTACACCCATACATGCATCTATATTTTGAAAATGGAATTAGGGAAAGTTTATTATATCTATCTACAATTTTTGGAGGAGGCTTGTCACTCAGTAAAACAATTTTTGGACTGGATGGCCTAGTTTGTGTGATTGTGTTCACCCATCACACTTAATTTGATGATTTAAATTATTCATCAAGTTAATTAGATGTTAATAATTAGTAATCAAATTAAATTTTTCTTAACAACTGTAAAATGTAATTTTAAAAGTAGTTCATTTATTTTTTTTATGCATATATAAAGCAATCATATTATTACTATATCTAATTAATTTAATTTTTTTTAATTAGATGATTATTTACTCGCTTGAAAGAAAATGGAATAATTTTTTTTTTTTTTTTTTTTTTTTTTTTGTTGAGACGGCTCCTCTCTAGTCCATTGTGATATTTGGATTTGTAGGACTCACAACGAGTTCCATGTCGATAATTCAAATTATTCATTTAGTCGAGTATTTCGTGTGTTTCATTTACATAAAAAATTAAATCGATCTGATAATCATAACATATTAAATTTATCACATTTGTAAAAAATAAAAATTTAAAAAAATTTTAAAAAAAAGATTGTTTATTTTTAAAACACAATTATCATCATTTTTTTTTTTTTTTTGTGATAAACATGATAAATTGAATATGTTATGATTATCGGATCGATCTAATTTTTTGTGTGGGTGAAATACACGGAGTGTCCGACAAAATAAACAGCTCAGATCATCGAAACGGGGTCCGTGGTGGACCCCACATGCCCAAACAACACCTTCCAATCTAGATTATGGACTAGACTGATACTCGTCTTTTTTATTTATTTATTATTTAGGAGAAATAATACTAGTGGTCTCTATACTTTAATTATTGTGTCATTTTGATTCATATAATTTCAATTGGTTCGATTTTGATTCTGAATTTTTTTATTTCATCTCAATGTGATCTAATTGACTACAACCATTATCAATTTTTTTTTTTTTTAATTTATGAAAATACGTACATGAATAACATATGTCATGATTTTAGGAAAAAAATTATCACCTTGCTCAACCAAATGAATTAACCTCAATGATAATTTTTTTTTGTCCAAAATCCTAAGTAGTTTTGTCAATTAGACTAAATTGACACAACTCCATTTGACAATTTTCAGTTTTAGTTAAAAATTAAAAAGTCATTATAAATTATCACATCACTTTTTATTTTTTGCATATATTTTCATAAAAAGCTAAAAAAATTACTAAAATAGTATGTTCCCAAATGATGACCGTCAATTTTTAGCATTTTATGAAAACACTATTTAGTAATTTTTTAGCTTTTTATGAAAATATATGCAAGAAATAGAGAGTGATGTGATAATTTATAATGACTTTTTGACTTTTTAACGAAAATTGAAAATTGTCAAATGAGTTGTGTCAATTTAAAATATAGCGATTAAAATGACACATATGACAAAATACAAAAATTACCGATATAATTTGTCTTATAATTTATATACACATATAAATATAATATGTAGGTATGTGTACGAGTTTCACCTGAAGAGCATCTCCGATGTTAACAATCAAGGAACTAGGCAAAGGCTTCACATCCACCCACTCCCCTTCATGCTTAACCTGCAAACCCATCACCTGGTTCTCCACCAGAACAGTAAGCACTCCAGGATCCGTATGATGGTTAAGCCCAAATGTCAAATTGGGTTGGGGACAATAAGGATAGTACACTCCCGCAATCAACCTCGAACCTAGAAGCCCCTGCTCTTTCAGTTTTTCGGCCGCCAATCCGAGCCCTTCCGACAACAGCTCCGCCACCTTCTCCCCCACATCCGTCACATACCGGTCCCACTCCACCACCTGTTGGGAATTTATGCATCAAAATTAGAGTATTGAGAGCTGCAACAAGTTAAACATATTAAAATTATATTTTTCTCCCCTCGTGTGAAAATACAACTCTAAAATATAATTTAAAATGTATAGTCACTATATTTTAATTCTAATTTTAATTTGTTCTTTATATTTAAATTTTCATTAATTTTATTTACGTTCATATCTTAAAAAATTGAAAAGTATTTAAAAATTATTATTTTTAATTTTTAATTTAAATAGAAAGGACTACAATGAAATTATGTTTTAAAATTTAGGAATTAAATTGTATGATTTGAAATTATAGAGATTAGACTGAAATTTAATTTAATTTTTTTATGTTAAATTTGGATTAATTACACTTTTCACTCTTGGTTTGACTCAAATTTTACTTTTGTCTCCATAATTTTAATTTGCTAATTTGATTTTTATACTTTAAGTCTAGTTTTAATTTGATTATTTCTTCCTAATTTTTGTTAATTTTGTCTACCTATATACCTTAGAAATTGTCAAATATTCCAAAATTGTTAATATTAACTTGATGGAAGAACCAAATTATAACTTTAGAAAATTGATAAGTGTCACAAATTTATTAATTTTAATATCTAATTTAGATAAATTAACCAAATTAAAATTAGACTTAAATTCTACAGACCGAATTATTAATATTAAAACTAAGTGAAATTTATATCAAATTACGGGAGATGAAAAATATAATTAACTCTTTAAATTTTAAAACTTAAAATGAAGTTCCAACACCACCTCCTCCCGGCAAACTGCCGGAATCTTCTCCGCCTCCACAGCCTCCGGCCACATACAAGCATGCACGTAGTCGTGCCAGCTCGCCGCCTTCGACCGGAGAAGATCGTTGTTGCTGGCATACACGAATCCTTTGAACTCATCCCGAACGTAGTGCTCTGCCTTTACCTCCTGGGGTTGTTCGTGGAATGATCGGATTGACATGAGTGTTTTGTTGATAATATAATTGGGTACGCCGTGGTTGATCACTTGGAAGAAACCCCATGTTTTAGCGGCTTCTCGAATTTGGCTGACGATGTTTGGTCGGAGTTCGGGGGAATTTATGTTGGAGAGATCGATTATGGGGATGCCGCCGGTGTTAAAAGATGAAGATTTGAGAGTGGAGAGAGTTTCCGGCGGTTGAATGAAGAATTTGGGGATGGCGGTGATACCGGAATCGGAGAGGCCTTTGACGCCGATTTTGGAGTCGTCGAATTCTTTCACTTCCTTCATGCGATTGTAATCGGTAGATGCAATGACTTCCATTTTTCTCACTGTGGTGTGGTGTGGTGTGGTGTGGTGTGTTAATGGTTTACTTTTCATTATAGTTTCATTTATAACGATGTTGCTTGTAAAATTGATCTAAAAAAAAAATGGGATAACTTTATATAATGGTAATAAAAGATTTCATAAAAGATAACAAATTTTTACAGGAGGAAAAATCTCAAAAAAATTCTAACAAAGGAGAGACAATCTCCACAGGAAGATTATTACAGTAAATAATAAAAAAAATAAAAAAGTAAAGTGAAAACAATTAGATCCAATTCATTAACCCCATCCAAAGTTGCATTACACTGCAACCTTCAATTTAAAATCTGAAGACCCCACCTTCACTTATCAAAACGAAACATTGAGATTGAAGTGATCACCTAGCGTGAAATGAATAACATTGACTTTCGGATTATGAGAAGATCTTAAATTAATTTTAAAGTTTTGGGCGGGAGGGTGAAAATTTGGACGCAAGCCAAACATCAGATTTAGAGAAGATTGAAAAATTAATTTTTTTATATTTAATTTTTTTTGTGAATTTGTGATATCACTTATGTAAATTTACATGAATTTGTATTCAAATTACTCATTTTTTGTGAGATCACTTATGTAAGTTGTAAAAATTTAAATAATTTTGTGGTAGGGTTGCATATAGAGTGCGTTACATACCGGAGCATTACCACTACAACTCAAATTTTAATTTGACTATCAGTACGGCTCTTATTTCGATAATCTGAATTGTTGATTTTGTAATCCATATATATCATTTATGAAAAATATTAGATCAATATGATAATCCTAACCTTATCATTTTATTGTGGCTTTTTGTAAAAACACACTTGTCAATTTTATTTTATTTTTTTAAGACAAATGTCATAAAATAAAATAAAAATATGATTATTGGTTCGATTTAATTTTTTTTATGAAAAATATACATAGAGAGCCTAATAAAATAAATTATTTAGATCATTAAAACAGAACTCGTGACGGCCCTGAAAGTTCAAATATGACGATCAAATTTAAATTTGAAATTACAAGAAACCTAACTCTTTTTGTTTTTGAGATTTTAAGAATAAGGTGGATCATGAAGAGTAAATTATTAATTTAAACTCTTTGGTTAAAATTAGAAAAAATGAAATAGTTATGATTTGAATGTAATATTTTGTCTTATTAACTTTTTAGTTTATTTCGTTTTTTTATGACTATTTTAGCTAAAATGTTCAAAAAAGCTATATGCCAAATGAGTTGCTGCTGTTTGGCATGTGACGTTTTTAGTTAGTTTTTCAATTTTTTGGCTACTTTAGCTCCAGCTAAAAACTTCATTTGGGTTGATTTTTTTGACTTTTTAACTTTTGTGAGAAAAAAAAATGAAATGATTATTGTTTGAATGTGACATTTTGTCTTATAAACTTTTTAATCTATGTTGTCTTTTGTGACTAATTTGACCCAAAAAGTCAATGTCAAATGAAGCCTATTATGTATAATCTAATAATATAAGGATATTAATAAGTATATAAATTATTAACCTTAACTAATTAACCTTATCATTTTTATAATATAAGTTTGTAAACTCTTATTATATATAAGTTTAACTCTAACTCATTATTCTTGAAATTTTCATATTTTTTATCTTTTTTTTGTTTTTATTTTTGTTAATTTAGAAATTGAAAAGTATTTATTAAATGAATAGATTGAATATATTTGAAATAATGAAAAAATAACTAATTTAATGTTTTTATATAAATTAGTTATTATATTTAAAAGTGACTCAAGTTTGAAAGGTCATAGATCGATTAAACCACATCGAATCGAATTGTTTCAATTGGTTTAGTTTAGTGTGATTTGACACGACAAATAATTTATATTGATTTTCAAAATAATAAAATTAATATTATAGATTCAATAAAAACATTTATCTAAATACCAATTATATCGAACCGATAGCCACACTAGTCTTAGGCTTTGTTTGTCATAACCTAAAAAAATTAAAAAGTCAAAAAGTCATTATCTTATTTAAGTCGCATCATCTTATTTAAGTCACATCACCTCTCTACCACATCACTTCAAACCCAATCCATATTTAACCTATATTTCATAAAAAATTAAAAAATACACTTATTTAGATTATCCTAAATCACCACTTACTCACAACTAAAACTCAATGTACTTACCCACATAATGTGCCTTTTTACTTTCTGTCGATATTTGACTCTACTTGCAAATGAAATCAATTTTACTTTTTTTTAGAAAATTAGTAAAAAGTTAATTTTTTAACTTCTTCTTCTACTTCTTCTTCTTTTTCATGTGACTTTTAGTTTTTTTTATGTTAAAAAAATAGAGAGGGAATGTGATTTTAAAAAAACCAAAAAATAAAAAGGTGGCTTTTTAGCCCTCATTTGGCATAAGCTAAATGGGACTTTTTGGCTAAAATAGCCACCAAAAAAAAAAAAAAAATTTTTTTTTTAATCTAGTAAGACAAAATATCACATCTAAATTATAATTATTTTATTTTTTCTTTCACAAAAGTCAAAAAACTTATCTGCGACCATGTCAGTGTCATTTATGATGTGCAAAAATTTTCAAAACTAATTGATTATATTGTTCTTAAACCCTAAATATTTAAAGGCAATAATATTTTGAATTTAAAAAATAAATATAATAGAGAAGAGAATAAAGTTAGCTAATTGATTATAAATTATATCATAAGTATATGTTAATGGTGAAGATGAAAATAAAATAAAATATTTATATATTAAAATCCTAAACCTTAAGAGTATTTTGTATTTTTAAATATAAAATTTTTAAATGGATAGAATACATTTCATGTTGTCCTTAATGATCATTTCATTAGAAAATATTATTGAAATATAAATTTAATTTATTAATGATATATATTAAAAGTATAAATGGTATGTAAATAGAATCAACTAAAATATGTTACAAAATATTAATATTAATTTACTATTTTACCCACAACTCTCAATTTTTTTTTTTATTTTTTATTTTTTTTGTTACAGGAAAATCCTCCCTAATCTCCCGCAAGTCTAAGGCAGCGCTCCTTGCAGAGATCACCAGGGTGTCCTGTTAGCCGTTCCGAGGAAGGAGACTATAACCTGGGAATTTGCTTCGACCTTCTAAGACAAACTCCACTTAAGTCAAGACTTGCACAACAAGGGAGTATTGAATCCATATCAAGTACTGATTAGACAGTTTGAGGTCCAACCTCCTAACCAACTGTGCTTCGTCCAAAAAATTAACCCAAGAAAAAAAATTGAACTTGTGACCTGAGGGTTTAAACCTCAGGCCTTAACCAAAATGCCACCCACCACAGTACCTCAAGTGTTATTATCAAACCTCGCTAGCGTTCAAGAAACATTAACATCTCAACCACTCAACCTTTACTCCTATCAAAAAAAAAAAAACTCTCAACATTTACAAAACGTCAAAGAAGGATGTTGTTTTCTCTCTCGTGGTACCATAGATTGTGATTGATAGAGGGATGAGGACCCTTCATTTCATCGATGGCATGTGGCTTGTTATTGGCCAGAAATATCGCCATGTGGTACTATTAAATCAATAAATAATTTTTTCATGTTGGGAGCAGTTTGAAATTAATTATTTTAATTAAATTTTTATCAAAAAAATAAGTAAAAAATAAAGAGAGTGATGTAATGAGTATTTTGATTTTTTTTATTACTTAAAAAAAAAAAAAACCAACATGAGTGTTTCAGAACATTTAAAAAAGTCATTTTTTTTGAAATTTTTTAAAGTAATTTCTTTTTAAATTATGTCAAAAGAATTTACTTTTTCAATTTGTTTTGTATATATGAATCTAAAACTTAAAAAAAAAAATCCAAATTTTCAAAAATAAAAAAGTCAAAATAAGTCAACAAAATCCGTTATTATTTTTTTTTTTTGCTTACTTTTATCTTTTCTGAGCTTTTTTGAATTTTTTTTATTTTTTGATTCATCTCATTGAGCAAAATTTAGAAGCCAAAGTTTTTTGAAAAATTTAAAAAAGAATTTATTAAAAAAATGAAAAGTAAACTAAAAAAAATCAACAAATAAGCAAATCTAAAACACCCATTAATATCACGTAGTTGCATGCTTAACCAATTATTTCTGTGATTTTCTCAGAATGTTTATATCTTTTTGGGCCATGTAAGCGCACAATTTCTCACTTTTAAATAGGCAGTCCTATCTTGAAATTCATAAAAAATCAAATAATTATCCTTTAACATTGGTACTCTCTCTACTATTGGTTTCAACGGCAATACCACTCATTTGTTAAAGGGCATGTTTCTGTTCAGTTCATTGTGTTATGGGGTTCGTGTGACTCATTATATGTATTTTATCAATAATTTAAATTGTTTAATGGGTAAAGTTTATTGAGTATTTTATTTTTGTAAAAAATGAGTATTTCATTTTTACAAAAAATACGTTTATTGAATTTTAATATATACTTGATCAAAACATATTTTTGTCAATAATTTATTTTTAAAGTCATATTTGCCGTTAACAAAAAAAATATGATCTAATGGAGGGGTTCTCGATATTCGATCAAAATGATTTTTTGTAAGTATGAAACATTTGACGAGCTTTATACATTGAACGATTTAAATTATTAAAATAGAACCCATGGTGAGCCCCACGAGCCCAACAATACTGTCTTGTCTACAAAGTGGACTGGAGATAAGTTTTGCCTTTTGTTAAATACTACTATTAAGAGTTAATTATACTAAATCTCCTTAAACTATCACTCATTTACATTTCATCTTTTTGAACTTCAAAATTAAACAGGTAATCATCTCAAAATATTATCTTATTACAATTAGTATCTTCTGTTAAGATTATGTTATTTAAATGAATAATACTATATGCACCAATTAGTACACTAATTAGTGTACCAATTGATGATGCGGTATAATTTAAGAGATTTTTGGTATTTATAATTTGTATAATGAGTGGGGTCAATAATAACGTCATGACTAGTGTTGGTACACTAGTTAGTACACTAATTGGTGCATGTAGCACCAGCGTATTTAAATGGAATCAAATCATTTACAAATCACATGAGGCAGTTATTGATTTTTTAATAAAATAATACTCTTTTTTGGAATTTAATCATTCCAACAGAGGAATATATGATGTAAAAAGTGGCTATCAAGTGGCGGTTGAGGCAAAGCAGTCTACAATACATTCAGGGCATACTACTCGCTTCGGCTTCCAAAAGATTTCAAGAAAGTAATTTGGTCGATACCACTTCCACCTAAGATTTGTAACTTTTGGTGGAGAGTCTACTGTAACAAGCTAGCTACAAAGGAAAATATGTTTAGGCGTCGTTGTGCTGAATCCCAAAAATGTATGATCTACAATGCTTCAGTTGAATCAATCGAACATCTTCTGTTCTAGTGCGATTGGACTAGGGCAGTTTGGTTTGAATGCGATCTAGGCATGCTGTCGGGGATTGGGGCATGTAACTCAGCCCAAACCTGGACTATGTCAATCATGGAGATGTGCTCAAATGCTAGGGAACGTAAAGAAATTGTGGGAAAGGCAGCAGTGGTGAGTTGGTTTTTCTAGAAAGCAAGAAACGAGTGGGTTTTGTTAGGACCCTTGTTGTCAAAATCCATGGAAAAACTAAGTTTGTAACCAAAGTTGTAATTTTCCAATTTTGTTCTTCCCAATTGAGCAGAGAAAGGGCCGCTCGAGCGGAGTTTACACACTCACAGTATTTCGTATATTTGCAAAAATACTGAGTGATGTGTTTTTACGCTCGAGCGTGGGATCTTCTGCTCGAGCATGAAGCCTGGGTTGGCACACGCGATATAGAGTCCCCGCTCGAGCGTCCATTCCCACGCTGGAGCAGACTGCGCGATCTCACTTCTATAAATTTGCCTGTTTGTCCAACTCTAGGGTTACTTTTCCTAGATCTTCTTTAAGAGTCCTAGGGTTTCTTTTGAGGTTTTCCTTTGAAGGTTTTTGTGAGTTTTCTTTAATGATTTGAGTGAGTATTAAACTCATGTATTGATAAGCACATATCAAGAAGGTTGATTGGTTATATTCAAGAGTGTTCTTCTCCAGTGGAATCCGAAGATTCAAGCGTGGAGTTTCAAAGAAGTTTTGATACTATGCGTAGTCGTTGATTCGACAAGTGAAGTTGTGGATTCAACTTTAGGTTAATTAATTTCGAGACAAAGGTTGCAGTGAAAGATATACAGAAGATTTGAAGACAAATTGAAAGCGTGTGGGTAATTTGTTTGTCATCTTTGTAATCTTTTTTTCTTCAATAGTGGATTGATTAGTGGCATTTCACACGTGGTTTTTTTTATCACAATTGAAGGTGCTTCAATTGTGGTTTTTCCACGTAAAAATCGTTTGTGTCGATTTATTGTTTTTTGAAAACAACAATCTAAATCACTTTCGTAAGTGCTTGATGATTTAGATTATGTGTTTTGAATGATTAGGAATTGGAATAATTAAATCTTGATCTAATCACGAATCACTTAGGATTTTCAATTGGTATCAGAGTAGGTCACTCTTTGTTTTTATCAAAACTATAGGAGTGTGATTTTGTGTGATTAGTGATATGGATTCAATTCGTGAAGGTAACTCAACCCATAGACCTCCATTACTTGATGGTACAAACTATTCTTATTGGAAAGCTCATATGAGAGCGTTTTTAAAATCCATCGATGATAAAGTTTGGCACTGTGTGATCTATGGGTGGAGTGAACCTATTGTCACCATTGATGGTATTGATATTCCCAAACCCCTTGATAAATGGGACACAACCGATTACTAAAACTCGAGTTGGAACAGTAAGGCTCTCAATTCCCTCTTTTGCTCCGTCACACCTGAAGAGTTTTGTCGTATCTGCATGTGTGAGGTAGCAAAAGAGGCTTGGGACATTCTTGAAACGATTCACAAAGGTACTACTTATGTTAAAAGGTCAAAACTTTAACGTCTCACATCTGCCTTCGAAACCCTTTTTATGCGTAATGATGAGACGTTTGATGATTTCTATGCTAAACTTAGTGACATCGTGAATTCCTGTTTCACACTCGGTGAAAAAATCCCTGAAGCTAAAATTGTTGGAAAAAATTTGAGGTCATTACCTGAGAGGTTCCAATCAAAAATGACAGCCATTGAGAAGGCTCAAGATGTTGATACCCTCAAGCTTGATCAGTTAGTTGGAAACTTGCAGACTTATGTAGCCCACCAAATTTCTAAGAAAAAACAAAAAGATAGTGTGGCTTTCATTAGTGCTCATGAGACTGCAAAAACTCCTGAGACTGATTTTGATTTAGAGTCTAAGATGGCAGCTATGTTTACTAAACAGTTCAAAAAAAAATTTAAGAAAAAGAAGCCTAATTTTAGAGACCCTATTTCAAAAGACAAGAGTAATGATAAACCCAAAACTTTTCCCCCAAAACTTGCTCAAAAAACTGAAAAGAAGATTGTAAAGGGGCAAGGGGTCAAGTGTTATGAATGTCAAGGGTTTGGTCATATTGCCCTTGAATGTCCTTCGAAAAAGAATCAGAAGAAAGTCTACATAGTGACTTGGGATGATGAAAGCGGGTCGAAGCAAGAACCCGAAGAAACTGAATCTGGTGAAGACGGGGATAGTACTTTCATGGCATTTTGGTCCACTTTCACACAACCTCTTCCGAGGCTAGTGGAATTTGCTCGTGGTCAGAACCTGCATCATGCTCCCACCTTTGATGAGAGTAATTACTTGTATTGGAAGATCAGAATGAGGGCGTTTCTAAGAGCTTTTGACCCAGAAGGCTGGCAAGCTATTGAAGAGGATGTTGAAAGTGCTGACAATCCAAGCAATCAGAGAGTCTTGATTACTATTCGTTGAGCAATTTCTGATGAAGAACAGTAACGGGTTGCTCATTGCACAAAGGCTAAAGATGCATGGGACATTCTAAGCCAATTTCATGAAAGTGGAGATTCATCTTCACTACCATCTATCACATTTCCTGCCTTAGTTGCTCGACTGGACGAAGTCGAGGAGAATGAGGAGCAAAAAGAAGACGATGAAACATCAGAAGACAATCATGGGATTAATGGTGATGATCTACAACAAGCTTACGAAAAGCTTTACGAGGAATCTCTGAATTTGTCCAAAATCAATGACAAACTCATTCTCAAGCTCAAAACATTTGAAAGCGAGAATGTCAAGCTAAAAGGAGAACTTGTAATAGTAAAGCAGAATGTCATTAAGATCTCTAGTGACAGGCAAGACCTATGTGGGAAACTTCTATCCTGTGAAACTGAAAGGAATGAACTCCTGAAAGTGTATTCCACATATAAAGAGAAGCTTGAAAGCCTTGAGATGTCACAGGCTACATTGGAATAGATAGTTTGTCATAAAGATGAAGAACTCCGAATTGCTAGAGCTACAATTGCCATGTGGAATAAAGGTTCAAAATCATTAGAAGACATCCTCGGGTCTCAACAAATGGGTTGTGACAAAAGTGGGCTAGGCTATGGTAATGCAACAGCTCACAAAGGGACAAGCCTCTACATCACATGACCTGAAGACTCAAGCAAAGGGAAAGCTGAAGGTACACCAGGGTGATCCCTCTCTTCATCTACTTAACGGGGGTAAGATTAACAAAAATGAGGTAAAATCTGTCTTTATTTGTCATCATTGTGGTAGGTATGGCCACATTTGTCCTTATTGCTTTGAATTGTTTGGTAAGGTGTCTCAAAAGGATAGAAATTCGAATACTTTTTGGGTTAGGAGACAACCTTACATGTCTAGGTGGAATACCAAGATTCATGAGAGTGTTCACAACGCCAAGACATTTACCAAGACCACCAGACCTGATTTTGTTAAGACCAAAAAGATTTGGGTGAGAAAAGATGATTTGACTTGTTTAGTTGTTCACACTGCTCTAAAAGCACATGACTCATACATGTGGTATCTTGATAGTAGGTGCTCTCGTCACATGTTAGGTGACAAATCCTACTTCACCTCCCTTGAAAAATATAAAAGTGGAATTGTTACCGTTGGAGATGGTGGCACTTCTAGAGTCATTGGTAAGGGCTCTATAAGTGTAGCTGGTCTTTCCAAGCTTGAAAATGCTTTACTTGTTGATGGTCTTAAAGCAAATCTTTTGAGCATTAGTCAAATGTGTGATTCCCACCATGAAGTATTGTTTTCAAAAAATAAATGTGAAATTTTGGATAACAAGGGAAATACTATCTTGCATGGGGTTCGCACATCTAATAACTGCTATGGGATTGTTACTACTAATGATCTCACTTGTCACTCTGCCATCATAAGTAACATTGATTTGTGGCATCAAAGATTAGGTCACATGAATTTCAAAGATCTAACTAAGATAGCCAACAAAGAGCTTGTGAGAGGAGTACCTAAATTGGGTAAGAATCTGAATCATGTGTGTGGACCATGTCAACTTGGGAAACAAACTCATGCCCCTCATAAAAAGGTGAACAGCTTTACAACCAAACGTCCTTTTGAATTGGTTCACATGGACTTAATGGGACCTACTCGCATTGAAAGCATTGGAGATAAAAGATAAATTTTTTTAACTGTTGATGATTTTACTCGATTTTCATGGGTAAATTTTTTAAGAGAAAAATCTGATACATTTGATGCTTTCCAAGCATTAGTCCTTAAAATCCAAAATGAACAAGGTGTTTCCATGGGGCTTATCATAAGAATACGAACTGATCATGGTCGTGAGTTGGAAAACAGTTCGTTTTCGGATTTTTGTGATATGCATGGAATTAAGCATGAATTTTCTGCACCTATTACTCCATAACAAAATGGAGTGGTTGAGAGGAAGAACAGGGTTGTTCAAGAGATGGCTAGGGTTATGCTCCTTAGTAAGAAACTTCCTCCAAAGTTTTGGGCTGAAACCCTAAATACTGTTGTTTATGTCATAAATCGCATGTATTTAAGGCCCGGCACTTTACAAACTCTATATGAATTGTGGAAGGGATTGAAACCTAATGTAAAATACTTCAAAACTTTTGGGAGTAAGTGTTACATTTTCAAAGATAGAGAGCCTTTGGGCAAATTTGACTCCTGAAGTGATGAAGGTATTTTTTTAGGGTATTCAATCACTAGTAGGGCTTTTCGAGTCTATAACCTGTGAACTTCTTCTTTAATGGAATCAATCAATGTGGTTATAGATGACACAAGTTCCCCTACTCCAGCAACAAATGAGGATGAAAATGGTGAGTCTCCAATCCTGGATACTGAACCACAAAGTCAAAGAGAAACTGAGGTCCAAGCACAAGAAATTGAGACAGCACCATCTTCTCAGGTAAGTCAGAGTCCAAAGAGTGCACAGAGAGACACCACTTCTGATGCGTCTGTCACCACAAGTCTTGAGTTCAAACCATCTGCAAGGGTGAAACTGAATCATCCAGCTCAACAGGTGATTGGAAGTGTATCGGATCGAATGAAAACCCGAAGACAAATTCGGGATGAGGTATCACATATGTGTTATGTTTCATTAGTTAAACCTAAGAATATTAAAGAGGCCTTACTAGATAATAGTTAGGTGAATGCTATGCATAAAGAATTAGGTCAATTTGAACCTAACAATGATTAGACTCTAGTTCCTAGACCTAGAGACATGAATGTGATAGATACCAAGTGGATCTTTAAAAATAAATCTAATGAGAATGGTACTGTGGTCAGAAATAAAGCCAAGTTGGTTGCTCAAGGCTACACACAAGTAGAGGGTGTTGACTATGATGAGACATTTGCCCCAGTTGTATGTCTCGAATCTATTCGTATTTTACCTGGTGTTGCATGTTTTCTTGGTTTCAAATTGTATCAAGTGGATGTAAAAAGTGCCTTTCTGAATGGATACTTGAAAGAAGAGGCTTATGTTGAGCAACCAAAAGGGTTTGAGGATCCTAAATGTCCAAACCATGTCTACAAGTTAGACAAGGCTTTGTATGGGTTGAAACAAGCCCCTCGGGCTTGGTATGATAGACTTACTACCTTTCTTCTTGATAATGACTTTCAAAGGGGTAGTGTGGATAAGACTTTATTTGTGAAACATATTAAGTCTCATATTCTTGTTGCTCAAATTTATATTGATGATATTGTGTTTGGATCCATTGCTGATCATCTTGTGAAATATTTTTCGGATTGCATGACACATGAGTTTGAGATGAGCATGATGGAAGAGTTGTCTTATTTTTTTGGGTCTTCAAATTAAACAGTCTTCTTCGGGTATGTTTGTTTCTCAGACTAAGTATGTCAAAAATCTTGTGTCAAAGTTTGGTCTTGAGTTTGCCAAACCTGCACGCACTCCCATGAGTCCCAGTCTTCACCTTTCCAAAGATTCCTCTGGTATTGATGTTGATCCTACCCTTTTATAGGGGCATGATAGGGAGTCTTCTTTACCTCACAGCCAGTCGTCTTGATATTGCTTTCAGTGTAGGTGTTTGTGCCCGTTACCAAGCCAGTCCTAAAGAGTCTCATCTTCTTGCAGTAAAACGCATCATTAAATATGTTAATGGGACATTGGGGTATGGGGTTTGGTTTTCTACTGATACTACAACTGAAATTACTGGTTTTTCTGATGCCGACTAGACAGGATGTGCTGATGATAGGAAAAGTACATCCGGGGGATGTTTTTACCTTAGGAATAATTTGGTTGCCTGGTATAGCAAAAAGCAAAATGCCATCTCTCTTTCGACTATTGAGGCAGGGTACATTACTACAGGGAGTTATTGTGCACAAATATTGTGGATGAATCAAATGTTTCATGATTATGGGATAGATCAGAACACTCTCACTCTTTTCTGTGATAACACAAGTGCTATAAACATTTCAAAAAATCCTGTCCAACACTCTCGCACCAAACACATTAACATTCATCATCATTTTATTCGAGAGTTAGTAGAAAAGGGCCTTGTTGCTCTTGAACATATTCCCACTGAGCATCAAAAAGCTGATATTTTTACAAAACCCCTTAATCTTCTTAGGTTTGAGTTCCTTAAAAAGACCTTGGGTGTAGTGCTCAGTTGTTAGGGTGTTATCTGTTCTGGAGAGGGTGTGTATGATTGTTTTTTTTTGTATACTTGGATGTTATATTCTCATTCTCCTTAATTCCTATCATCATTGCATTTAGAAAGATATGAACTCCTTTTATGCTGCAAGCTAGACTTCTTTGTTCATTGTTCATAGCTCATTCTGAATGCCCATACTCATTAACTTCATGATCTCATTCTGTACACATCCTTGAGATAAACTGTTACGGGGTTTCCGCACAAGTGATCAAGTTCTCTATGGACCACTAACAGTGTTTTTTGTACTTTTTCAGAGGAATTGACCTATACTAGTATATCATAGGTGATGTTGAGTCTCTTAACCATCTACCATCATTTTTCACTTCCACGGTTTCTCCCTCAGTTCATTGAAGTCCGGACATGAGGAAAAGGCTACCTCAGAGGCACCAACCAGGCCATCCTTTTTTATTTCATTCTTCTTTGGTTTGATCTCCATACTCTTGAGCGTGCATGCCACTAGTGAGGGCCCACAAGAAAGAGAAGTTGAAAAAAATAATAATAATAATAATAATAAAATGACTCATTGATTGAAGGGGAGCCTCCGCGTTTACTCAACAAATATCCTGTAATTCCTAACGGTTTGACTTTTTTCTATGATGTTTAGTTACTCTTGCTGGAGGTCCAGCCATCCAATCACTACGAGGATTAACTCTAGCTCTGTGGCCTCTCAAGGATCACACACACACATTTCGCATGTGAGCTCTCATGTTTGTTTTTGAGTTATGCATTCTCATATTGCTTATGATCATTGATTGAATATTATCTGACTTGCTCATGATTTTGTGGTTCATAGTTTTTCTTTTAATAAACAAGTTTACAAGCTGCATGGAGTGTGGATCATTTCATCCTAGTGTTACAGTCTTCCAATTATACTCTCTTTTGTTTTACAGTTCACCCTTCTCTGATTAAGTTGTTTTTGTTTTTATTTTCAGTTAAAAAAGGGGGGGGGGTTTTGGTCCTTAATGGTGTTTTGTCCCTGCTCGAGCGGAATTTATCACGCTTGAGCATGAATTTCTATCCTTTAGCATTTCGTGCAGGGTTTTGCAGTTCTGTAAGGGTGTTTTTGGCGCTTGAGCGTCCTTTTTCGCGCTCGAGCGTATCTGTGCGTGCTTTGGCTCCCACTCGAGCGTCAAATCTCACGCTCAAGCGGATTGGTTTGGTTTAAATACTTCTTCCCTCGACTCTTTAGCTCATCTTTTCCCCCAATTTCATTCTCTCTCCTAGGGCTCCTTGGCGATTCCATGCATTGTCTTCCTTGGTGTTTGTCTTTGCTGATTCTTGTTCTTCTCGCCCTCCTATGGTATGTTTCACTTCAATTTCAGTTTTTTACTCTGTTTTTTTTTTTAACCTTCACTCTTGTTCGTAATATTTGGGTCTTGTGGTTTTTTTTTTTTGCAATGTTGGGCTTTGTTATATTAGGTTGAGTTCTAACTTATCACTGCTTTCTGTTCTAGTTTTTTTTATTAGGTTGTTCTGTAAGTTGTGACTCTCGTTATGGATTATTGAGCTTTGTCATATTAGTTATGTGATTTATCTGGTTAATTGATCATTTTGTTTATTGGGTTACAATGTGTTATATTCTTCCATTGACTGGTTAATTTTGCTAGATTTACTGTCTCTTACTAATATTTTGTTTTCCTCTTTTGGTTTAATTTTTGCTTTGGGTTGGGGGTGTTACGTTTTTTTTCTTTTGTCTTTTACTTGGTTTAGTCAGGTCTTCTTTCAAGAGAAGGAAGTCCACTGCCTCTCGACCTAGCTTTAACTCCGATCGGTTGCCCTCGGCTGAGAAAGCCAAATTGTTTCGAGAGTCCTATCCGTCCCGAACCGTCCATCTCGAACGCAATGTTCAACCTAACACCTTTGAGTCTATCCATATCCGTCCTTTTTTTGATCCCTTGGGTGGGGATTATGTCCTCTCTTTCTCAGTTCCTTAAAACCTCAGCTGGGTTTGTGAATTTTACTATAACATGAAGAGTCTTGATGACATTGGTCCGTCATTCAAGACTTGGGTCCGGTCCAAGTCAATCATAGTCACCACTGATCTCATTAGAGAGCTGTTAGGGATTAGTAAAGTCTTCCCTATCTTCTATCCGTTTCTTGTGCGTCTGACTTGCGATTTCAATGAGGTGGCCACTGCTCTTTGTGCTACATCTCGTCCCTGGCTTTCTGGGGCACTGATCAAACAAAATGAGCTTCTGCCCCATTTTCGATTACTCAATCTCATCGTGTGTGCCAACATAATAGTGACTACCCATAGCTCAGAAATCAATCAAGAACAAGGGTTTGTTCTACAGTGTATTGCTCTCAATCGTTCCATTGATCTTGCTACTTTGATTATTCAAAAGATGGTTGCTGCGTTTGAACGTAACAACCTTGGTCTGCCTTATAGATGTCTCATTAACAGGCTTCTTGCCAAATTTGAGGTTCCCTCGTATGACGAGGATAAATTTGCTTCACCATCCTGGCCTTTCACTAAGAAAACTGTCTCCCAGAGTCAGTCACATGTTTAAGGGGTTTCTACTGGGGTGGGTCATTCCAGTACAAGTACAGGTGATGCTGCTGCTATGGCAGAAGAGGCTGAGTTCGATGTGGCTGCTGCCGGTGATGCTGTTGGTGAGGGGGACCAGCTACCTCCGATTCGTACTGTCCGTGGCTAGCTTCAGCATTTTGAGCAGTCTGTTGTTTCACATTTTGATCCACTCGAGGGGCGGGTGGATATTTTTGAGGCTCGGTTCACAGATCTAGAGACTACCGATGCTCGGCTCACTGCGTTGGAGGCCTCTTCCTGGCGCATTGAGGAGTCTATGGCACAGTCTTCTACTCAGTTGTCTCAGATCCTGTCTATTCTTCAGATGCAGTCCTTGCCCCAGTCTCCGCCGCCTATTATTTGTTATCTTGGGTATATTGTTATCTTGGCTTTTATACTTGGTGCATTGTGTTTTGGGACTATTTTAGATACTGATACTTGGTGCATGCATATTGGATATTATACACTGGATATTATTTTTGGATTTAGGAATGTTTTGGGTATATTTTAGTTCTTTTGATGGATGGGTATTATGTTTCTCAAATATTTTATATTTGGTTATTTATACAGTTCCACAGTTTTGGTTGGTTTGTGTGGTTGTTTTTTTTTTTTCTAGGTGGATTGTTCAAAGACATGGTTCAAGAATTGCATGATCTTTGGTGTTTGTTTTTTTTGGTTTTGTTAGGAAAATTGTTTAGAATGGTTTTGTCCGGGATTTGACAAAGGGGGAGATTGTTAGGACCCTTGTTGTCAAAATCCATGGAAAAACTAAGTTTGTAATCAAAGTTGTAATTTTCCAGTTTTGTTCTTCCCAATCGAGCGGGAAAAGGGCCGCTCGAGCGGAGTTTACACACTCACAGTATTTCGCGTGTTTGCAAAAATACTAAGTGATGTGTTTTTACGCTCGAGCGTGGGATCTTCTGCTCGAGCATGAACCTTGGGTTGGAACACGCGATATAGAGTCCCCGCTCGAGCGTCCATTTCCACGCTCGAGTGGACTGCGCGATCTCTGTTTCTATAAATTCGCTTGTTTGTCCAACTCTAGGGTTACTTTTCCTAGATCTTCTTTAAGAGTCCTAGGGTTTCTTTTGAGGTTTTCCTCTGAAGGTTTTTGTGAGTTTTCCTTGATGATTTGAGTGAGTATTAAAATCATGTATTGATAAGCACATATCAAGGAGGTTGATTGGTTATATTCAAGAGTGTTCTTCTTCGGTGGAATCCGAAAATTCAAGCGTGGAGTTCCAAAGGAGTTTTGATACTATGCGTAGTCGTTGATTCGACAAGTGAAGTTGTCGATTCAACTTCAGGTTAATCAATTCCGAGACGAAGGTTGTAGTGAAAGATATACAGAAGACTTGAAAACAAATTGAAAGCGTGTGGGTAATTTGTTTGTTATCTTTGTAATCTTTCTTTCTTTAGTAGTAGATTGATTAGTGGCATTTCGCCCATGGTTTTTTTATCACAATTGAAAGTGCTTCAATTGTGGTTTTTCTACGTAAAAATCGTTTGTGTCGATTTATTGTTTTTCGAAAACAACAATCTAAATCACTTTCGTAAGTGCTTGATGATTTAGATTGTGTTTTGAATGATTGAGAATTTGAGTAATTAAATCTTGATCTAATCACGAATCACTTAGGATTTTCAGGTTTTTACCCAGTCTCTAACACAGCCACGACCAGTAGTGGGTAAGGTTTCCTCTTTTTAGAGGGAAATCAATCAAACTCTAATTCTAATGGGTGACCCAATTCTAGCAGTTACTCCTTTATCCCAGCCACGACCTGCTTGGTGTCCCCCAAGTTGTGGTTGTCTGAAAATTAATTGTGATGCAAGCGTGGCTGCGAATAGTGGGAGAACATCCATAGCAGCTGTTTTGAGGGATTGGCAAGGACGGTTGGTCGATGGGGTGGTTTTCTCGTCCCAATCATCCTCGGTTATTCAAGGTGAAGCTTGTGCAATTCGTTTGGCTTGTCGCCTCCTTCAAGCTCTTGGTCTTGCAAATGTCCAAACGGAGAGTGATTGTAAGGTGGTTATTGACCTTAGCGTTTTAGAACTGGATCCCCCATGGGATTGTCTTGCCTTGCTGCATGATATCCACTCATCGAAGCCAAGCCTTAGGTGTTTTTTTTCCTAGATTCCTAGAGAGGCCAATAGGGTGGCCCATTGGTTGGCTTCTACTCACCTCAGGAGGGCGCTTCCGGTGGATTGGGTGAAGACTATTCCTCTCCCTTTAAAGGAGTTATTATGTGCAGATTCCTCAATGTAGCCTTTTGGCATCTTCCAGTTCAAAATAAATAAATAAATAAATAAAATAGCATTTTGTCCTCTTTATTTCAGTGGCAAAATGCAAACGAAATCACCAGTTATGGGCATTATTGATAAAAGAGATGAAAATATCATTTTTCATCTATATAATTAACAAATTATTGATAAAAATTAAGTGTTATATGAATTAAAATATCAAGGAAACTCAATGTAATTATGTCAAAATTGTGAGATTTACTGTATTTTCCCTAAACCTTAAGGGTGGTGAATGTAATTTACCCTAAAAAAATACAAATTAAAGTTTAATTTTTTGAAATAAAGTGAAACTGAATTGAATTGACAGTGAACCTTTTTAAATTTTTGTTAAACTTGTTGGTGTCATATGAAAGTTCTGTTAAACTTGTTGGTGTCATATGGAAGTTCACTGCCACAACTCAAAATTGAAAGACCAAATTTTGATAATAGTTTAATACATGTTGAGGTAGTCAGTTTCAGTTTAATTCGGTGTACAAAGTGTTTGAACTGACACCGAATTAAAAAACAAAAAAGATAAAATTTAAGAATAGATTTTTTTAGTAACTTTTTGACTTTTGGGCTAAAATTAGATGAAAAAAAGCTAGTATGTTTGGGATAACTTTTTAATTTTTTATGAAAGGTGTGCAAAAAGTAGAAAAAATAAATAGAATCTTTGACTTTTTGATATGAGGTGTTGACTTTTTAGTTTTTTTAGACTTTTAGGCTAAAAAGTGATGTTCCTAAACGAGCCCTGATTCTTAATAAAAAAAACTGACCAAATATAACCGATTTGGTCCAGTTCAATCGGTTTGGTCAATTTTTTCGATTTTTCTTACCTCTCTAAGTAAGATTATATTTGTGTGGGAAGTAAGGACAGTTCTCTAAAAATTATTATCATGTTTAACGATATAATTAATCAATTTATGGGATAACCCTATAAATTTTGAAATTTATATCTATTGGTCATTTTTTTTGGGGATACATTAGAGGCTTTAATTTAAAGTGGGAGAGTTAAACCTTGACTTTTTAAAAAAGTTTCAAAGGTTTTGATCAATCGAGCAAGTACAACTATTGATTCTTATGCAAGGTCATCAGTTTGAATTATTAGTTCAAGGGTTTAATGTTTTATTTTTTATTTTTAAATCATGCATTTTTTAAGACCTGATTATGCATATAAAAAAGTAAATTAATTAAACATTAATAATTACATGATGAAAGTCACATCTAACATAAAAAATAATAAAAATAAATAAATAATCGGTTGATATTATTTTTTGAATATATTATCCAATTTAGAAAGACAAATACAAAACCATCATGTCTTAGTAGGGACTAATCAATTTAATTTTTTTACATATGGCTTCAAATCGTGAAAATAAAAGTAATTATCTATTCACCATGTGATTACCCTTTAACAACAAATCATGTAATTACACAACTAAAAAAAATATAAATATAAAAAAAAATTATAAAATATTATTAATTGGACACATGTCATCACAGTTTTTGTAAAAGTTGAATAATGTTGGAATTACTCTAGCCATATTTGGGAACAGCACTGTTATGTGTCAGGAAAATTGTTCAGAGGATGATCGTGAACATTTTTCATCATGAATTAGTTTTTAGTGTTTTATTATATGTTATGTAATCACATCTACTTAGTTATAATTTATTAATAGTATAGTATTATAAGACAAAACTAAAATTATAATATTTGAACTAAGACTTTAAAAATAAGATATAGTTACATTAAAGTTCTTCATTGGGTTGGTATTATTTTTCATGCCACTTTGCTTCATCTACTGTGAATATATTTTATACCTTTCGACGAATAGACAATATGTGTAATCTCTCTTCGTGAATAGTAATTTGCTTCTAAAAATTATTTTTAAAGCATACAATCAAACAAATTTTTAAATTTTATAACTATTTTAAAAAAATTATCTTTCAAAATTGATTATGAAAACTAAACCAAACGGACCAAAAGTGTTTTTTTCAAAACTCTATGCTTTGTTTGTTTCTCAGAAAAAAATTTCAGAATTTTTTTTTCAAAAAATGAATAGTAATGTGATAAAAATAAATATCAAAAAAATATTTATATATTTTTTAAAATTATTTTTAGCCTTCCAAAAGATAAATTTATATAAAAATAATATATATTTTAAATTTATTTTACCAAATTAATTTTTAATTTTTTAGGGAAAAAAAAATTCTAAACCAAATTTATGAAAATAAAACCAAACATGGGCTCTTATTTTGTTATCTAACATACTAAATTATTTCTAAAAGATTCCTAAAATGTTTTCTCATATTTTTTTTTTTCCATGAAACCTAGCATTTTAGATTTCGGAATCAACATTTTAATCAAAAATTTTAAAAATTATTATTAATTATTAAATTATTTTCTCTATATTTTAACATATCTCTTTATAAAAAATTAACTAAGATAATTAATTCTCAAAATAACCCTCAATAATTATCTGTCGCCTTCTTTATTGATATTTGTCTTTATCTTGTACCTTAAATTTCATTTCATGAATAAAATTTACTTTACATTGCCGATCAGGAAAGCCCAAAAAAAAAAAAAAAGTATACTCAACTGTCAAAGCACTGAGGGTAAAAAATTCTATTTATACTTGTATAGAATTTTGAATATTTACAATATGATCAGTATATTATCCTTGAATTTTAAGTAAATTTAGTTTGATCCCTTCAAAATTTTAATAATTTTTTTTATTGTCCCTTAAAATCTACTCTTGATTTTTTACTTATCACAATATTTTTCAACTACTCCTCATAGTTAGACCAATAATTCCAGCACAAAAATATCAAAGAAAAATAATATGTGGTCTAGATTTAGTTCTTGTATAAATTTGAATCTCACATTATTTTCTTGATACTTTTCTCCGTCTTTAGCATTATTGTAGTTACATATTTTATTAATATCAATTATAATTAAAAATCAATAAAATTATAATATTTCTTAAGAGCACAAGAATATCTTACACTATTATATAATTAACACTATGAATATTATAAGTTTCAAATATCAAAAAAAAAAAAAATCAAGACAAAATATATTAAATAATAATAAGTAATGCAATAAAACCTATACATCAATTAGGCTTTTGAAATTGTATTGTTGTAAAAGAATATATATATCAAAAGAATTTGAAGGAAATGACATATTTTGGCCCCCCTCGATTGAAAATCTTGGTTACGCCCCTGGGTACACTGTCGTGATCAAAATAAATGTAGCACTATAAAGGAAAATAATTCAGTGTATATTTATAAAAATAATTTCAAATCAATAAAAAAAAAATTAATAAATTGGTTCAATTGATAATATCGTTAGAATTTTGTATAGAAAATTTTAATTGAATTGATTGAGATTAAGTCACTAAATTATTCACACCTATAATTTTACTTCTAAAAACATGATGCATGCCATTCATATGCACATTTACTATAAAAAAAATTGTTAACAATTGAACTAATTTGAAACAAAATAAAAAATTCATGGTCAAAATTGATTCAATTGAAATTATAGGGACTAAAATGACATGAGGGTTAAATCACAAGGACTGACAGTGTAATTTGCCCTAATTTTAAAAAAAAAAATGTAATTTTTTGGTAACAATTAATTTGAAAGATTATTACTTATTTGTTGATTTTAAATAGAGAGAGTAACAATGAAAAAGAAAATGATACTACTAGAAAACATTAACATAAAAGTGATGGACTACACTATATGAATTAATTAAAGTATCACTTTCTCCCCTTGTTTATGAAACCATTCATTTTAATCTTCTCAACTTTAAAGGTATGTCACTTTCATTCCCTTCAAATCACCTCAATTTTTATAATTGGAGGGATCAATACGTACATGTTCAAAAATAAAGAGGTAAAATGGTATTTACTAATAATTGAGAGGATCTTGGTTTAATTAAGCCCCGTCTTATTTATTTATTTTACATCTCTACTTAGTTCATTAGGGGATAGTTCATGCTCCAAGCATCCAGATTCTCAATTGTGACTGTCTCAGTGCCATTGTTAAATGCATATAAATAAGCATCCTTGAATACTGCTAGAGTTGGATAAACCTTAGACGTTATTATGCATGTTTTTTCCCCTACTCCAAAACTTTCCACAACAGAATTATCAATCTACATACACAAAAAAAGTTCACAATCAATCATAACATTTAGAGTAGGTAATGTATAATTCTTTCATTTATTTATTTTCAATTGTTTTGGTTTACAAAAGAGGAATGAGAGGTTGTTCTACAAGTTTCTCATTGACAATGTTGAGGAGCTTCTCCCAATTGTCTACAATTCAACTGTTGGTGAGGCTTGCCAGAAGTGTGGGAGCATTTTCAGACACCCTCTGGGTCTTTACATTAGCTTGAAAGAGAAGTATGATTTTGTTTCACTTGTATTTATGAGGCTTACAAGTTCTAATAATTTCAGTTTCAACTTAAAAAAAGTTTCTTGCTTTCACAGGGGAAAGATTCTCGAGGTATTAAAAAATTGACCTGAGACGAGCATTCAAGTTATTGTCGTCACTGATGGTGAGTGAATTTTGGGACTTGGGGATCTTGGTTCCCAAGTGAATTCATGTTTTCTTTCTTAACTAGATAAATATTTTACCTTACGCAACAATTCGTACTTACAACCAGCATATGAGAATATTTACAAGATAGTTTTTTTTTTTTTTTTTTTTTTCAGAACTTCCATATTGACATTTGTTACTAGTGCTAATTCGATACATATTTCTATTTTCAAGTATTAGTTTGATTGTGGAAAATTCTTGTATAAAAGCATTTGTAGCTAATAACAGGTTAAATCATTATTAGGGGATGGGGATACATGTTGGAAAATTGGCTCTGTATATAACGCTTGAAGGAGTTAGACCTTCTGTGGTAAGCCTCACTAGTAGATAATATACAGTATTCTCTATGTAGATGCTCACCTTCTTTGAAACCTTTACTTAATTACTCATGAACGTCTTTGATTATAATATGTGTATGCAAGTTTCACAACCATTATGTTTCAAGAAAAAAATACATAACATGGTTTAATTCTCAACTTGACCATATAATCTGGATCAATGTCTTTTTGCTTGATTGTGCAGTGTTTACCCATAACGATTGATGTGGGGACAAACAACGAGCAGTTGTTAAAGGATGAGTTCTATGTTGGGCTCCAACGAAGGAGGGCAACTGGGAAGGTCCATTGGTTTTGGCATTTTATTGCTTGCTTACAGTCATGAAAGGCATTCTATGTGGTTTTTTTTTTTTTTTTTTTTTTTTGGCATTCTATTTGGTACTGAGCTAGTTTTAGAAAACTGATCTTCAGGAATATGCTGACCTACTTCATGAATTTATGGCTGCTGTCAAGCAGAATTATGGTGAAAAAGTACTCGTACAGGTGCACACCAGCTCGGTTGCAGCTTTAGTTTGAATATTTTTGAAGCCTAATCTTGTTAATGCAGCTCTAATATTGGTTTGATTTCTTACTGTCACTTTACAGTTTGAAGATTTTACAAACCACAACGCTTTTGAGTTGCTAGAGAAATATGGTTCTACTCATCTTGTCTTTAATGATGATATCCAGGTATATGGTAACGTGGTGGTGGATCTGGTTACTGACTGTTTGGAATCTTGTGTTGTCGTCTAAATTTCAACCCAAATGAAACCTATACAGTTATAAATTTCACGGGACAATTTCTTATTTGATTGTGTTCTACAGACTCAATTATTTCTTTAGAAAATTTGTGTGCAGTTGGCTTAGGATTGGTTAATTCTAAATTAAGCATTTTCCCTAGTTTCTTTGTTTATTTCATGAATAATTATCTTGACTATGAACCTACAAAAATAACAATTTTACAGAAAAGTGAAGAATGATTTTGAGTCAGATGAAGAACAGTGCATATTAAGACTTCATTTGTGTATTGTGGTGTCGTTGGATATGTTATGAGTGGTTGAATTGTAATGCTGTTATACACTAATCATTTTATTAGTTTTAAGGGGAAGAAATTAGACATATTTCTACCTGCCTTTTTGCTTTGAACATAGTGTTGGCATTCTACATTGCAAGAAAAAGGGTACTAGTGAACTATATTTAACCTCATTCCAGTGCTGGTTTTAGGATCTCTTGCTGCTTAGTTCAGATTTGCAAGAAAATTATGTCTAGAATTTTGTTGAACCTCGGACTGCCTGATTTTCTCCTTAAAAACTTTCCACTTCCTCTTTGGAAAATGTCTTGAATGTCTCCAACATCTAGGCTCATCTTCCTTCTAATTTGCATCAAGGTTTTCTATGCCTCTAAATTTTGATTATCCCCTTTTTCGTAGCAATGTTATGTCACTACATGTTGAGTTGGACAAACTGTTGACAAGTAAAGTAGTTGGACTCTTCTTCTAATTTCTTTTCTAATTAGATGCCTAACACAAGTATTTGGCTCATTTGAGTCGAGTTTTTTCTACTATCAGAGCAGATCGAGTAAAATGAAAAAATTACCCATTTCAATATGCCCAGCCAAAAAATTTCCATTTGCCCAAAAAATTACTCATTTACAGTCTCTGTTTAGGGAAAAAAAATGCCCAGAAAATTTTGTTCTCATTACATTACATTCTCCTCAATTCTCTATTTTACCCCTAAACCACACTTGGGGTGGAAATACTGCAAATTGCATTCCCTGCAGTGCTAACATTAGCTGCTGACACCATTGCTTCTCTAATTGACACGACATTCATTGGCCGCTTAGGTCTGTCTTGATGTTCTTTTTTGTTTTCTCCTAAATGACCTTAATTGCACCTTGTGAATCAGGTATGCTTTTAGTTCAAATAGTGAGATCTACTTGTGAGGAAATAGCAGTAGAGTTTATATCTCACTTTGAGGGCAACTCTACCAGTTGCTCTACATTGTGCTATTGCTAAAATTTAGCAAGATGGACACACACACACACACACACAAAAACAAAAAACAACAACTCTAGCAGTGTGCTATCATTGTGCCAAATTTAGCATGATGCTATCCACATCATTATATTTTTAATAAAAATTCAATAACTTAATTTAATTTTTTTTTAAAGATAACCGTTATATTAAATATTTAGAATTTGAAAGAATTTCATCGGCAAATACCTATTATTAAATTTTATTTAATGCAAGTATGAATAAAGCTAAATGAATTGAAGTTTTAGATATATCAATTACTAAATTATAAGTTTAGTTTAACAATACTTGAATACATATAATTTGGTACATGTGGTAGAAATTAAATCATGCTAAAAAATAGCATTTGCACTGTTGGAGTGGGTATCTCGAAACATAGGATTTGGTTGATGTGATGCAACTTTTCACAGCCATGTAACTGGATGTTGCTGTGATTGCAGAGAAAGGGTGAGAAGGTTGCTTCATATTTAAATGGTCGTTGTATATTTCCTGTTGGTGAGTTTTCTTTTGAGAATTGTCTTCCATAATTGTACTTCAAGTTATTTTTGTGATTGAACTCTATGGAATGTGGAATCCAGGAATGATGGGCTCCGGAAAGACTACAGTGGCAAGGTTTTGTTTGAAGCACTATCTTATTCTTTTGTTGAGACAGGTTAGTGCGTTAACTTTAATGTGCTTGTTCTGTTTTTTGATGAGTACAATATTTTATAGACCAAAAAACACCATAAGGGGGTGAACCCTGAACAATACCAAGCAAAAATTATACATCACAGTTGAGATTACTTAACATGGAGGTCATTTAGTTTGTCACCATTAATTGGTTCTGAAAGGCATACTGTATATAGGTTCTGGAATTAAGTTTGGAATCTAAAAAAAGTACGAAGTGGGTGGATTTAGACCATTTAAAAAATATGTTTTTCATTTTTTTTTTTTGTTTTGTTTTCCCCCATTGATATGGTAGAATGCTGCTAATTTTTAAGGTACTTCAACTCATAAAAACAATGTCTATTGGTGCAAACAAGATATGCAGAACTGAATATTAAATTGGTTAGGCTTGAGTTTATGGGATTTAAATTGAGCTTAGGCATTTTGAAACTTGATTTGTATACTTTTCACCAAGCTTCAGCTTGTTAACTAGCCTAATCGAACATACATACATTGCCATTTCATAGCATACTAGTAGAATTAGTGATTGGAAGTTGCTGGCATACTACACTTGCTTACTCTATTGCCCATGAAATTGTTGTGGCTTTGTAGTATTTGTCAGCATCTTTCACTTTGAATCAAGCTTAGTGATGTTCAACTTGGCTTGTTAGGTCCTCAGAAAGATGGCAAATAGGGGGATGAAAAGAGTCTGTTTTATCTTTAAAATGTTCCAAATTTCAAATTTTTTTAGTCTCTATTTTACATTTTCACATGACAACATTTCATGTACATATTAGATTGAAAGTTTCTTTTTAAACTTGTAAATAATAGACTCTAATTTGACTTGGACTCTTTATTTTGGAACTTACAATGGTAATGGATAAAACCTATACAAACCTAAACCTCATACATAGAGATCCTTTAACATAATTATGCAAGTCCCAAGTAGGTGCTGCATTGAAGTAGATTAATTCCACCATTTCCTCTTTTTAAATTTGATTTTTCTTTTGAGCTTCTTATGGCCTGGATTTAGTAGCAAACTATTGAGATCTTGAATTTTTGCTAATTTTTCATTATGACATTGCTTTTATGGGGCCATTGAATTGTCTTATTAATTTTGAAAATGTTTTGTTGATGTTTTAAAATTTCTTGATCATTTCTTAATATCTCAAGAAATATTTTTTGTCCCCGAGTCGTTGGTTTTTGTACTTATGTGAACAAGAAATGCAACAGGGTTAGTTGCTCTAACTATTGTCGTGGGTTTAAGTGTCTTAACACATACATTGGGCACCCTATGATAGAAGCAAGTGGATTTGCTACATCTGCAACTGCAACTGCAACTGCTATAAGAACTGTTGTAGGTAGTTTTAGATAATCTCTTAATAGTTGTCGATATGTTTAGAAAGTTGGATATGCCTAGTTTTGGATGGTTTAAACTTTTTGTACAGTTTAGAACTTAAGGATATAGTTTTCGAATGTTTGGAATGTATAGACAATTGTTGAATGTTTATAATTTATGGATATAGTTTCTTTTTGATGTTTCAAACAATATTTTGGTAATTGATTGATGTTTTGTGATGCTTGTTTGTAATATTTGTTAGATTGTACAAAATTAGTCAAATAGAACCTGCTGAATTTAAAAAAAAAAAAAAAACTGCATATTCTACAGCAGGCATAATAAGTCGTTGTATTACATATTTTACGGCGCACAATCAACATCGTTATTTGTCTCACCAATTAACGACACGCAAAAATAGTCGTAAAAAAAGTCACAATGATGTACAAAATCTGCTGTTAAATAGTTTTAACAGCGTACTATAGCATATCGTAGAAAAACTAACAACAACGCACAAAATCTGTCGTTAAATAGTTTTTAACGATGTACGAAGCATGTCATTGAAAGTGAATGACTTTCCATGACTGGTCATAATATGACACACGCTGCACGTCGTAGGTTAAAAATTTTGTTTTTAGCAAGTGTAAAAAGCTATTTTTAAGTTGATGTTAGTTTGTTTTCCATTATCGAGTTGTATTTTGTATTTTGGTCATCGGTCGGCTCATTATCCAATTAAGAACATCATTCCAATACAAGCATTCTTGGTTTCAAATTCAATTCCATTTCCATTCTACGCAAGTGTGGTGCTCATGATGCAAAATGAAGTTTTTTTTAAATAAAATTGCGGGGTTTTGCCCCCGATCATGGTTTTTACAAAAGAGAATACAAGTCTTGAAAAGAACCTAAGCAAAAGAGAACAAAAATCTGTGCCAGTCACATTAAGCTCGAGAGGCCCTCTTCATCCTCTTCCTCGGAGGGGACTCAGGGGCACTGTCGTCGTCGACGCCGCTATCAGAATCAGACTCCAACCCAGAGCTGGCGTCACTATCCCTACTCTCTAACTCAAAGTCAGTATCTGTATCCTCGCTTTCAAATGATTCAGAGGATCGGTTCACTGCCGCCTCAGTGTTGTTGGTCTCCGCATCATCCCCCTCAAAACTGACTTCGAGGAAGAGGAGGTCTCCTCTGCCTCTGACTCGATGCTCCTACCCTGAGCACCCCTACCCCTGTCTCGACCTCATTAATTATCTCAGCCGCTTGCTGGGGCCTATCTACCTCTCATCCCTGCCACTAGAAGAGGTGCCGTCGGTGCTACCGTTGCCGCAAGTGCCCTCGGTGTAGGTGGGATCTAAAAAACAAGCATCAACACATCAGATACAGTGTATGTATTGTTGCACAATGTAGTATGCATAATGTAGTATGCAGAATTAGTGTAATATGCAGAATGAGTGTCCTGCATAAGACAAATTCAACCTAAGTACAGTGTGTCAATGCAGTTTGAGGTAGTGTCAGAATGCATATCAGTGTATTAGTGGGAATATGACAATGTGGGGCATGACAGTGTGAGTCAACGGTGAAATGCATGCGAAGAAAGAGGGAGAATACCTGAATACCATAGAGAACAAGCAGTGTCTCTCTCCTTTGCACAATGCCGACTAGAGAAGCAACCAGCTGGAGGAGGCCCTCTATGTACTCTGTGAGCGCCTTCAAGTCAATTTGAATACTCAATATCTGAAAAAGGAAAAGCATGGGGTACAAGTTGTAAAGTGAGGTCCATACCGGAAGTGCGCCTGGAGCTCTGACATACCCGTGCCCTGCCTCTGGTGGCTCTATCGGAATCTGATAAGTTGTCCCGCCCGGTAGCTAGCAGGTAAGCATAGTAGGAATCGTCGGCCAATTGGTAGCCTACACAACAGGAGGGGCCTCTCTAAATCCAGCCTCGGCTTCCTGAGCAGCCTCTCCAACCAAGGAACACTTGCCGCATCGACCGTGTGAACTCTGGTCAAGGGCAGCATAAGATGAGTCCGAATAAAGGTCGCATAATCTTCGTCCCCTCAGAAGTAGTTGGCATCTAACCCTATCATATACTGAATAATAGCCTCAACTGAGAGGCTATCAGTTGTCCTCATGGATGCTGGGGGTGGCATAGGAACAACTGGGGCGAGCGAGCCCAATGTCTGGCATACAAACCGCTCTCCCAAGAACCATGCCCGACAAAATGGGCCCTCTAAGAGGATCTGATACCGGGAGGTAGCCCAGGATCCAACATACTAGTCCCCAACTCTAGTCGGCATCATTGCCCATAGCTGCCAGGTGATCTACAAATAGAAAATTTACAAATTATTAGTTGCTGTTAGTTGTCAGAATATGGATCAGAACAGTAGCAATGGAAATAAAGCAGAAGTAATTGCAAGTTTCAAATTACCTCACGGGCTACCATTGTATCGAAGTATCCGCAATAGTACATGAAGGTCATGTCCTCACGACTCCGACGGTAGCACCTGCCACCATACTGCCACACATAGGGAACGGTCGAAGTAATCTCGTCTATCGACTTTGGGGCAAGGGCCGGGAAATAGGCTTAAACCCACAGCTGCAAGAAAAGATCAGTAGTGTGAATCCATATGTGTGAACAGATATCAAACAGAAAGTGAAAAGCAGAAAGCACAATGCATAAACAGATATAAAAACAGAAAATGCAAAGCAGAAAGCATAATAAGCAAACAGAACTAAAAGTACAGTGCAAACCTCCCAAGCTCTCCAGTAGCCTCCAATCTTGTTCCCTTTCATGCGGGAACTGGAGCTCATGTAGCCATAAAAGGCGGCAAGGCCAGCGCCACCCTAGTCATAAAACCAGACTCAGGGCAAGGTCACAAGTGTGCTCAATAGGTATAAGCCCACGGTATTCCACTTGTTTGCAAACAAAGTGGTACCGAGAAGATATATCAAGAAGCTTTGGGTATACTACTCTGTCTTCTCCTGAGTTTCAGGCTGACTCCCGCGGAAATGCTCGAGAAACCAGCTGTATCTTACCATAGCTGGCCTGTACAAAGGCGGGCTCGCTTCGAGCAGGTAGATCCAGGCTGCCTCCCATTGGCCCATATCCATGTCAAAAGGGATCGGATCACCCCCTACGCCCAAGCCAGTGATCATCAAGAAATCATAGGGGGTCATCGTCATCTCCTTGGTGGACGAGAAGTGGAAGGAGTTAGTGGTATCCCACCACCTCTCCACTGATGCTCCGAGTAGGGCCCGGCTGGCCATGTAGCGTGAGAGCCCGGTGCAGAATAAGCCAAAGCCTACCTCGTCGACCAACTCACAAACCCGGGCGAGAAGCTCATGGCACCAGTCCCTGGCCGTCATAGCCCCATAGCCTCTCCAAGAGCAAAAGTCCTCCTGTGACAAGAAAAAGGTGAATCAAAAGGCAGTGCTGAAAAAGCAAAATAGGCAATTGTAGACACCCCATTTTTGACCGACCTTAAGACTCAGACGTCACCAATTGAGCGCTCGGTGATGTTGCATGCTGTGCTCGTTCAGAAGTCTCAGAGTCGCGGCCGTGCGCCCTGCCTCCGGACTATCGAACTCTCTTCTGTGCCTTGTCTCGGTTTGCGAACCAGGCTCGGTTTTTCTCTGTTTTCTTTCCTGAGGGGAGGGAGTGGTCCCGTAGACTATCTCTCAGTGGCCGTGGGCTACTTTTCGTGGCCGTAGGCTATTTTTCCCATTTCGGAGCCCGGTTCCCGGTTTTCGGAGCCGTTAGGCCGTGTGCCTCGGTTCGGGACCGCCCAACCATCTCCGATTTCTCCGATTTTTGGCATGCATCTCATTTACTCCCATTTAAGGGACACTGGGGGCTCAGAAACCCCACTTCGCAGCCGAACACCACTTCCGGTGCCCGGCAGCCCATTTTCGGGATCCCGAACCACGCGGTTTTGGCCCCGAGCATTCATTTTGCATCGATGTCTGTTCATTTTTGGCAGACACCTCTGTTTGGTCCTTCCGAGGGACACTAGGGGCTCAGAAACCCACTTCGCAGCCGAACACCACTTCCGGTGCCCGGCAGCCCATTTTCGGGATCCCGAACCACGCGGTTTTGGCCCCGAGCATTCATTTTGCATCGATGTCTGTTCAATTTTTGGCAGAAACCTCTGTTTGGTCCTTCCGAGGGACACTGGGGTCTCTGAGACCCACTTCGCAGCCAAACACCACTTCCGGTGCCCGGCAGCCCATTTTCGGGATCCCGAACCGCGCGGTTTTGGCCCCGAGCATTCATTTTGCATCGATGTCTGTTCATTTTTGGCAGAAACCTCTATTTTAGCATTCCGAGGAACACTGGGGTCTCAGAAACCCACTTCGCAGCCGAACACCACTTCCGGTGCCCGGCAGCCCATTTTCGGGACCCCAAACTGCGCGGTTTTGGTCCCGAGCATTCATTTCGCATCCGTTTTCTCCGGTTTTTGGCAGAGACCTCTATTTTAGCATTCCGAGGAACACTGGGGTCTCCGAGACCCACTTCGCAGCCGAACACCACTTCTGGTGCCCGGCAGCCCATTTTCGGGACCCTGCGCGGTTTTGGTCCCCGAGCTTTCGTTTTGCATTATTTTTTGTTCAATTTTGGCAGGTACCTCTGTTTCATCATTCCGAGGAACACTGCGGTCTCAGATGCCCACTTCGTGGCCGAACAAAATCTTTTTTTTTCTGCCCTCAAAATATCTAGATATTTTGCCCTCAAAATATCTAGATATTTGAGGCAAGATATTTTTCACCTTTTTGGCCATAAAACCAGCAGCTCCCAGCTGGTTGAGAGGTTAGAAAATTTTTGCCTCAAGACTTCCTCTCCCAAAGCTTCCATTTCCATAGCCAAAACCCTAAAAAGCTTCAAGGTTCTAAGCCATTTCTTCATCATCTTCAAGCACAACCACCACCAATCCATTTCCAGCAGCTAAGGGAGCTTTGTAGCAGCTAGGAGGCACCACTTCTCAAGCAAAGAGGCAGCCAAGACTTGTCTACAAGGGTGAGTGTTCATTTCCCTCTTTCTAGCTCTTTTCTTGCATCAAAGTTCTAGCCTATGTATGATCTGATTTCGTGGCTGCCATGAACTGATAAAGTTCTTATTTTGAGCCCCTCTTCAACATTGAAGAAGGGCTCAACCATGTTTGGTGAAAGCTTGTACCATCTCCCTTTATAATCCTCTTTAGGCCTTGATTTTTGCATGGTTTTGTAGCCCTTTGTGTTTTTGGTTTTGGCCCTTGGTCAGAACTGAAATGGGTCTTATTTTGACCCCCTTTACATGTTTCATCAAGAATGTTTGGCTATTTGGTGAATGCTTTACATACTTTTCATTGTAGCCCCTTTGGTGGCCCTATTTTGCATGGCATTTCTAGCATGATTTTATTCTGATTTTGGAGTTGTCATTTACTGTAAATATACATATTTTGGGCTCCTCTTCAATGTTGTAGAAGGAAATTTTGCTGTTTGAATTTTCTATATACTACTTGTCTCAATACCTCTCTTTGGTTCATTATTTTGCATGCTTTGTTAGACTTATTTGGCTCCGGATTTCAGCCTTCATCAGGCTTATAAAGAGCCTTATTTTTGTCTCCTTGTCATGTTTTGTTGAGGGCCTTAAGCCATTTGGTGAATATTTTTGGTACTTGTTTTGTAATCCATCAATTTTTCCGTAAAATTGCATGTTTTGTTAGGCTTGCTTAGCCTCTGATTTGAGCCTCCATCAGGCTTAGAAAATGTCTTATTTTGGTCTATTCTTCAAGTTTTATTAAGGGTCTTAAGTGGTTTGGTCAGTGCTTATGATACCTCAAGTTATAGCCTTGTTAATTCATTAAATTGCATGCTATGTTTAGTATACCTACACACTGAATTAGGGGTTGTCATCTCTTGTAAATGTGCATATTTTTGGCCCCTCTTTAATGTTCTAGAACTGATTTTTTGGGTTTGAGCATTGTAGATACCACTTGCTTTGTAAATCCTCTCTTTTTCCGTATTTTTGCAAGCTATCGTTGCCATACTTGTGATCATAATTTGGCCTTGTTTTGTACTGGAAAGATGTTATTTTTGGGGCTGCCTTGCTACTGTTTTTTTCTGCCATGTGCCAATTTTGCATGTATAGCATAGCTGTAGGCCATTTCGGGTGCTTTTCATCGCATTTCGGGCCTCGGTTGTAATTTTATTATACTTCGGGGGCTATTTGTGCATCCTTTTAGCTGCTGAAATTTGCATCTTTCATATGCCGTATGCCATGTCTCATTTGTACATCATTTTCATGCCTTCGGGCCATGCCTCGGTTTGCGTGCCCGTGTGCACGCATCTCGAGGCACCCCATTTTCATCCGTCGGCATCTTATGTGAGTGCGGCTGAGGCCCTCTCATGTTAGTGTAAGCCCAATCTGCATTTTTCATGTCATTTGCATTGCGTATGCCACCGCCTTGGTTTGCGTGCCCGAGTGCACGCATTTCAAGGCAGCTCATTTTATCCGCCGGCAGCCTATGTGAGTGTGGTTGAGGCCCTCTCATGTTGGCGTAAGCCCAATTTGCATTTTCATGCTTGTATGCCATTGCCTCGGTTTGTGTGCCCGTGTGCACGCATTTCGAGGCACTTTATTTTTATCTCTCGGCATCTTATGTGAGTGCGGCTGAGGCCCTCTCATGTTAGTGTAAGCCCAATCTGCATTTTTCATGTCATTTGCATTGCGTATGCCACCGCCTTGGTTTGCGTGCCCGAGTGCACGCATTTCGAGGCAGCTCTTTTTATCCGATGGCAGCCTATGTGAGTGCGGCCGAGGCTCTCTCATGTTGGCGTAAGCCCATCACTGCATTTCGTATGCCATTTTATGCATTCCTCGGTTTGCGTGTCCGCGGGCACGCATTTCGAGGCAACTTTGTTTTTACCCGACGGCAGCTTATGTGAGTGCGGCTGAGGTCCTCTCATGTTGGCGTAAGCCCAATTTGCATTCCGTATGCCATTTCATTTCATTTTAGCATCGCCTCGGTTTGCGTGCCCGTGTGCACGCACTTCGAGGCACTTCGGTTTTATCCGATTCGCATTTCGAGACATTCTGTTTTATCCGCTGGGCATTGCGTATGCCTCTGCCTCGGTTTGCGTGCCTGTGCGCACGCATTTCGAGGCACTTTGTTTTATCCGCTTGGCATTGCGTATGCCTCTGCCTCGGTTTGCGTGCCCGTGTGCACGCATTTCGAGACATTCTATTTTATCCGATTGGCATTGCGTATGCCTCCGCCTCGGTTTGCGTGCCCGTGTGCACACATTTCGAGACATTCTGTTTTATCCAGTTTGCATTGCGTATGCCTCCGCCTCGGTTTGCGTGCCCGTGTGCACGCATTTCGAGAAATTCTGTTTTATTCAGTTTGCATTGCGTATGCCTCTGCCTCAGTTTGCGTGCCCGCGTGCACGCATTTTGAGGCACTCTGTTTTATCCGATTTACATTTCATCATTGCCTCGGTTTGCGTGCCAGTGGGCACGCATTTCGAGGCACCTCATTCTATCATTCCGGCATCCTATGTGAGTGTGGCTGAGGCCCCTTTCACGTTGGTATAAGCCCATTATTACATTTCGCATGTCATTCCGGCATCCCGTGTGAGTGTGGCTGAGGCCCTCTCATATTGGTGTAAGCCCATCATTGCATTTCGTGCCTTTATGTCATCGCCTCGGTTTGCGTGCCAATGGGCATGCATTTCGAGGCATCTCATTTTCATAGTATTGCGCATGCTAGGATTGTATGTTAGTTGCATTTCATGCATATCATGCATATTGCACGGGAAACGAGGCGCATTCTGTACTCCGAGTACCGGAACGTGCCTCAATTCCCAAGTCACCGACACTTCGGATTACCCATGATGGAGTTAGGTTTTGTTGTAGCATTCACATGCATTCATCCTATATTGAGTTGTGCAATCCGGTTCCTCGGCCATCATGCATTGAGATGCGTGATTGGTGGCACGAGGATCGAGGCATGCATATATTTGTGAAATATATTGCTGTGCCCCTTTCCTGCTCTCTGTTGCAGCAACATAAAGAATCAGCTACTTTTCAGAGTCCGGCGCATATTTCGAGAAACATTGCACACAGAGGCTAATCGGGGCATCCCAGTGGATTTCCGCGCCAGGCAGCCCAACATACATCATACATCAGAAGCAAGGCAGTCCCTGGCTTGCATGCCAGTTTTACTTCTTAATTAATTTGTTAAATTAATTAGGAATCTGTATATTATTCGGACTGTATTTATTTCGGACTGTATTATTCTTTCATTTGGGACTGTATATTTATTCGGACCCTCTGCGCGAGGGCAATGTTGTAATAAGTGTGTGTGAGTGTGATGTATGTCTTCCAACCCCCATTTCTTTCTCCCTTTTATTTACCCGCTTTGGATGGTTAGATATAGGGCATATTTCAATTAGCATACAGTATGACAGCATGTTTGCATCATTCATCTGTTTTGCATGCATCGGGCTCGGCGCATCATACAAACTGCATCTGTATTTCAATTCCAAATTGAATACGTGTTAGTTGTAGCATTCCACATGCCATCTTTAGAATAGCCGAGCCTGCTATAGTTTGCATTTTTGCATGTGTTGCATTAGGCAATCTGTGTATCTTAGGATCATGCATGATTTCTAATCAGCTTTTGTTTTGGCTGGGAGTACTCGGTAAGTGGTTATGCTTTAGCATCCTTGCATGCGTGTGAGTGTTGCCATGATAGCATGCTTGCCATGAGGCTATTTGCTTATGTGATATAACTGCCTTGAATGCCTGTGGGTGGAGGTTGAGTTATCTGAATTGGGACAATTCATCAATTGTTTGTTTTAAGCCCACTAGATAGTGGCAAAATCATTGTTTTCTAAGCCCACCCGAGGGTGGCAAATCCGCGTCTTAGCCTACTTGCGGGTAGCACCATCAAACCACTTTCAAACAAACAAACATGAAATGTTTTGTTCCAATTCAGACGACCCAATCTATACTTGTATGCTGTGCGCATCACATAGTAACCTAGGTTAATAACCGGAATAAGAACTCACAATGTTTTCAAAAACAGATATCATGGTTAGTAGAGGCCGGTCTTTGACCGGGCGAGCGGGGGTGCTCACGATGTGACCTTCCCCAATCGTACCCAAGTTCCCGAGCCAACTTTGGTGATGACGGACACGTGGCCTTTTGGCACCGAGTCAGGGTTTCCTAAATTTCCCATTTTAAAAATATTTAGGTGGCGACTCTGTTATCTGGCAAAGCAGTCCATGTTTGGCACTTCTTTCAAAAAAATCTGTTTTTCTCAAAACGATTTGCCGGATTTGGACTCTTTGGTTCGAGATTTGGAACCGCAACAAAAATCGAGTCCGAACTGTAGCGAGGTCCCCTCGCGGGCGTTGTTACAGCAGTACATGAAAACTAACTTTGCACTTCAGTAGCGCCGTAGGAAATGTGGGAGTCTAGCTCCCTCAGCAAAACATCCTCCGGTACGCTACTGATGAAATCATCAAACCATAGCATGCCGCCAAGAGCCATCACGTGCGTCTGGGGGTGGTAAGTGGTCGGATCAAATGGCCTCAGTCTCAGTGGTAGCAACTTGGGCCCTAGAACGAAGACCTACTCGACCTCAAAATCAGCAACAGTGTCTTCCGCTACCTCGTCGGCCCCAGCGACTGCCAACTCCTTGACATCTGCAGAGGGTAGAAGTATAGGTGGAACCTCAGAAGGGGTAGCATCATGAGGAATGGTGTCTGCCATCTGGAAAGTGGGGTGAAAATCGGTGAAAAATGGAGAAAATGAGGAAAAATAGGGAAAACTTGAAAAAAGTCAACCCTATGAGAGAGAAAATGGGAGAAAAAGTCAAAACCCGAGAAAGTTCACAAAACCTAAGAAAAACTCGAGGGAAACAAGCCCAAAGTGTTGAAAACCTAAAAAAATCAACGGAAACAAAATTTGATCGGTTCAAAGTGTAGAGCATCAAAGAGGTTTTATGAATAAAGGATGCGTGGGGCGTTGGAAAACGCATACAAAGCACAAATCTAGAGAGAGAAAACACCTTGAGGGAGAGGGAGAGTGATTTTAGAGGTGTGTGTATGAGGAATGAGGTTTGGTGGTGTATTTAAAGAGACCAGAGCCGAAATGTCCATTTTGTCCCGAAATTATCATTAGTGGCCAATCGTACACTATTAGTGGCTAGCCGGCCCCTTTTGTGGCCCAGTGCTGGTTTTTGCTACTCTCATCCCCAAACAATGTATGGGAGGTCCTATTTTGGGTCTATAAAGAAGGATTGGGGCATTTGAAATGGATTTGATTTCCGGGAATCTTTAACTTGTGTTCCGGTTGCGCCATTCCAAAGCCCGTTGTACTCCAACGTGCAAATGTGCCCCAATTTCAAATATGAACAAGTTGTATCATTTTGAGCATTTTGCAAAGCCTCCAAGGGGTAAGTCGGAGGTTGTCGTCGAACGGCACTTTTATACGTTTTGTCGATTTACATATCTGTTGCATAAAATGTGCACTTTCACATACCTTTTATGTTGAATGTGCGCATTGCATTGTAACTCATATGCTTATCCAGTGTGCATAGAACATGCTTTCAATTCTCTTGCATAGAACATGCTTTCAATTATCTTGCATGGAACACGTATTACATCTTATGTCGGTTGTCTATTATGTTGCATAGAACATGCATTGTCATTGTACTAATTTTCAATTACGCCGCCTTATGTCGTGTGCATGTGCGGTACTTTCTAAAGCGCTACTTTGTTTGTTTATTGTGCATCTATCACGCCTCCTCATCTCCTGCATCTATCGCACCCTTTCATTTCATGCATTTATCACACCCTCCCATTTCGTGCATCTATCACACCATCATGATTTCGTGCATCTATTGCACATCACCATTTTGTGTATCTATCGTACGCCACCATTTCGTGCATCTATCACACAACATCATTCGTACATCTATCACACAATATCATTTTGTGCATCTATCTCACATCATCATTTCGTACATGTATCGCACATCATTATTTCGTGCTTCTATCGCGCGCTCTCACATTATGCATCTATCTCACAATATCACATCGTGCATTTATCGCACAATTTCATACTTTGTGTATCTATTGCGCAATTGCATCGTGCATCTATCGCACAAGCATCATACTCTTTACATCTATCGCATCATCGCATTTCCTCTTCTCACGTTTTTAACATGATTAGAGTATTTTAGGTTGTGCGGAAGCAATCCCCTAAGTGGTTTTTCTCTTTCTCTTCTCATGTTTTTAGCATGATTATAGTGCGTCTTTCCTCCTTTTACGTGAAACGCATTTGGAATTGACTTTTGCTTATTAGTTTGGATTATATGTTGTTATCTTGTTATTGCGTTGTCTTGCATGATCACGGAGTTTCAAAATCTGGCTTCGCCAAGTGTATAACTCTAACTTTCAACTGTGCATATCATTTGCATCTTGCTCCTAAACTATGCTGGTTTGATTCTTTGCAAAGGGATACGTAGGCAGCTTTCAGGCTCAACCAATTTAATTTATGTCTTGATTGTTTGCCCAAGTTTTACGGCCTTGTCAAAATATGTTGTCTCTGGGCTTTGACATTCATTCACGTCATTTCATGACTTTGAGCTCTGTCAAAGAGGGGCAACTGTAGACACCTCATTTTTTACTGCCTTAAAAACTTAGGTGCCACCAATTGATCACCCAATGATAAATGCACATGCTTGTCAAATGCTTGATTTCCTCAGCAAAAAGCCTCGAATTTGAGCCTCAAAAACTTACAAGCCTTACATTATTTTTAGACAACAACAGTTTTTTTTATTTTTTCAAGCCTAACCACCCAAAGGCCCACAGATCCACTAGTGGCCAGCTAACCACAAATTAGTGTATGGCCGTCCCCTTTAGTGGTCGGCTGGCCACTTGTGTCAAAAAACCAGATCTTTTTGCCAGCTATGTTAGCTGTCTCCACAGGTGGATGCACTGCACCAGCTGTTTCTGTATGGATATTTCCGAGAGCCTAACATGTTTTTCTATATATACTTGACCCCTCTCATAAAATTAGGTTAGAAAAATTTGGAGAAGGAAAATTCATAGAAAATATTTCTCTCTCTCTCTACCTTGCAACCTATACATACCTTACCTAGACTTCTTAAACAAATTTTTGAGGCCTCTTTGCTGAGGTTCTTGAGCTTCCATCTTAGCTCTTGAGGGTGTGAAATTGGTGGTTTATAATTCAAAGGGCCACTCATCTTCAAGAGATACAACTCCAAGCTTTTTTCCCCTATTCATTTACCATCATTTATTGTTGTTTTTGTACTATTTTTCACCTGTGTTTAAGGCCATTAAAGGTAGAGAGGTTGACCATCCTTCTTTGAATCTTGCTTCCTAGGCTTTTATCCTTTTGTTTCCCATCTTTTCATCAACTTTTTTTTGAGCTTTTTACCACTGATTTTCAGAGGTTTTCAGAGACTAAAAAAGTGGTTTTGAAGTCCCAAAAATAGAGGGGTTAGCCGCCCCTCCTTTGGCTTGTTTACTAGCTTAATTTCTCCATTATTTTAGCTTACTCTTTTAGCTTTTTGTACATTAATTTCAGTACTATTTTTAAGTGTTTTAGGAATATTTTAGGTTGTTTATTTCATTTATGCTTTGTATAGCATGCTTGTAGTATAATGGTCCTCATAGGTTTGATGTTTTAGGCATTAGACACCAACCTATTTGAGTTGATAGAATTTATTTCATGTTTTTCATACTTGTGTTCACCTCTAATCACCTCTGCACTATCCATCTTTTCTTGGCATTTTATTTGTTTTGAGAGTTGTTTCAAAATGAGTGTTGTTTAAGTTTGAGAGGTGACCTTGTGCTTAATGGTTTAATCTCTTCGGAGGTTTATTACCAACGGCATGATCTCTCTCTCATGCCTAAAACAACCCTCGGTTTGACACTCCTCTCCATTAGTGGACTTAATCTTCATTTTTGGACTCAATCGATTAATGAATGGAAAGGTAATTAAATGGAGTAATAAAATTGGGGCTAAAATTAAGCAAGATAATAAAATCAACTTGGGTTCCATGGGACATTAATTGAACCCATGGAGTCTTCAGTCATTTCATACTTGTTAGTGATGAAAATATTTCAAGGTTCCAAGGTCAACCACTTCCCTTGATCAAAGCCATGATAGGGAGGGGTTTTTGTGTGTCTTCATTATCATTTATTAAGATTGTATCCCTTGGTCCATTAGTCATCACACAATGAGTTTGCATCGATTGATGGTTTGCACATCAAGCCTACTCCTCATTTGATCTCTTGGAAACACTCTGTTTCTACTCTGCTCCTTATCTATTGCAACAGGGCAATACCAAACATTAGTGGCCGATCGGCCACCTTTACTATTCGGTCAACCACTTTTACTGGCCGATCGGCCGCCTTTTTCAGCCAAGCAGTGTTCATTTTCCTACAAAACAGAGCAGAAGTAATGGCAAAACAGAAGCATTTTCTATAGACAAAACAGTTCTGGCAGCAAAATAGAAGCATTTACGGGAGGATAATCGCATTGGCGTGCATGTTTCTTTAATCGCCGCTCGGGTTTAATTAGTGTTAAATTAATTAGTGAGTTACTTCCCTAAAATATTGTAATAGCTTAGTTAATTAATCTTGTGTTGTAATTAATTAGTTAATTTTAATTTGTAATAATTAGCTAGTGTAGTTAATTTATTTCATTTGGTTTGTAATAGCTAGGTAATTCGTAGTAATTAGCTAGGACATTCATTCGAACCCTCTTGCGCGAGGGCAAATTGTAATAATGTATATGTTTTCCAACCCTTATTTCTTTTTCCCTTTTATTTACTTGCTTATGATGGATAGTATAGAACATTATGTTTTCTTAGCATTTTGCTATGATTTGCATCCATTTGTCTCGCATGTATAAGGTTCGGTTCGGTTCATCATTCTAACACCATTGTCATTTATTACTTCCTTGAATACGTGTACCACTGCATGCTATCAAAGTGATTTACATGATATATTAGACAACCAAACCTATTAGTTGCATTTTTGCATGTTTTGCATTAGTCATTTCGCATCATTAGGATCATGCATATTTCCTAACTAGTTTATTCATTTTGGCTTGCCTTGGAATACTAGGTGTGCATTTCCTCACTTTAGCATATTGCATATGTGTGATTATTGACATGTTAAGCATGATTACCATGAGGCTAAGGCCTCATTTGGGAAGTAACTTTTTTAGCCTAAAGCCAAAAAGTCACTAAAAAAACTAAAAAGCCAACAATCTATACTAAAAAGTCAAAGATTCTTTTTTTTCTCTACTTTTTGCACATTTTTTTGTAAAAAACCAAAAAGTCATCCCAAACATACTAGTTTTTTTACATCATATTTTAGCCAAAAAGTCAAAAAGTTACTAAAAAAGTATGTTCCTAAACGAGGCCTAAGTGCTTAAGTGATATACCTGTTTGGATGCTTGTGGATGAAGGCTAATTGCTTAAATTGAGATAATTTGAGTAAATATGAGATCACTTTTTCAAATGGTACATATTCGAAACAATTTTCAAACTAACATGAAATCGAAGTGTTCCAATTTTTACAAATTAGTCTATACTTGTGTGCGTCACTGTGAGAACCCGAATACATAAATAAAATAAATAATTAGATAATAATAATTTTACAAATCTCAAATATTTTATTGTGAATCTTTAAGTGCGAATTAAATATTATTGGAGGGTCTTTTAATTAATTTTAAACTTAAAATAAATTTATAGTGAAAGTATTTAATTTAGAGGCAAGATTTATTATTTAAAAAAAAAAGAGGGTAAGTTAGTAAGTATATTTTGTTATAATAATAGTTATATTTTATTTAAATTAATGGGTTAGAAAATAAAATAATATAAAGAGATAATAATTTAGAGCCTTTTGTTTAGATGTATAAAGTAACCCTAGGTTGCCTAATACAATATATAACAACAGTAACAGCAGCCACGGGAGAGAGAGATTGAGAGAAAAGAAAAAGAAAAAAAAGGGGTTGCAAACAAGAAAGAACTTTTGGGTGTGTGGTAGATCTCTATCTTTCTTCTTCTCTTTGTTTTTGTTCTTTATCCTTACTTTATTATTATTTAGTTCATTGATGGAGAGGTTGTAGGTTTATGTATTTTGCATATATATACGATTAAGAAATCTGAGGAGTTAAATTCATGTATAAAGAATGGGTGTAAGTCTTAGTTCAAAAATTACGCATAGAATCACAAACTTTAAAAATCAAGAAACTATATCCAATGGATGAATTTTAAATTGAACTTTTTACAGTAGATTAATTACATATTGAATTGCATATCTGAATTTTTTCATAATTTTTTGGAGTCAAAATCTATATTAACTGCTGCATTCAAATCTGTCCAGAAACTAGTTTAAAACAGTAACTTCGAAAGTGTTGTTCCCTTTGGGTATAAATTCGAAAATTATCAAATCAGCGTCATTAAAACCAGTTACGAGTCTATTTTCTTATATTTTTGGCCTTGCATTGATTGCTCATGTATACTAAGAGAACCATTAATTTTTTTAAAGTGCTACAGAAAACAACCTGTTTGGGCATAATTAATTGTAAATAATTATTTTGATAAGCAAATCAAGTAAAACCAATTGGGTTTGAAACTTAGGATATATTAGTTGATATCTGGAGGGTTTTGGAATTTTTCAAACAGTGTGGAGTGGGTTTTGTAATTTTCAAAGTTAGCGAATAGATTGGAAAAACCTATTTAAAACTCTATTTTATCTTAAAGTTACTTTTAATTAAGTTTCGATCTGAACCCATGTCTTGGATAATTTAGACCTTGAAGAACATGAGCTTAGGCAATATTTAAGGGTAACGGTGAGTTGGGTTGAGCTGTGTTAATGCACTTTAGTGTAGGGTACTTAGTTTATTATTCTCTTTAGTGTTTTTAAATTAGTAGTGACGTGTAGTCTTCATACTTGGTTTAGGACACTAGTTGGACTTTCATATTCTATTTGAGGATTATATTATTTCATTTTCAGGTGAGTAGTTGCATGCTACATATTTTTATAAATGTTCCCATACCCTGAACTGTTGGAAAATAAAATTGTTGTTTCAGGACTAAACTGTTTTGATAAATTATTATATTATCAATGGAATTAAATTATTTCTGAAACATGTGTAAACTTGGCATACTGTAAATTATTTGTTATGGTCTCATGTTTATAATGGTGAACTACCATGTTTTGCGAAACTGATGTGTATTGATTATTGGGACCATCTGTGTATTTTAGTCCAGGGAAATTATTCCACTATGTGTGGTGACTCTGGCCACTAGGGAACATATCCGAGTTGGGCCATGATGACTCTAGTGCTCAATGATTGTAAGGAAAAGACCTAGGCTAGGCTAGGCTAGGTGATCTTCAATCGGATCGTCTTAGAGAAAAGGCCCAGGTTGCCACCCTGAGGATGACTCTTAGTTTGGTATTGTATCCAACGGGGCTTATAGCCTTGAGAACTGTGTGACATGTTACTTGTTAATTCTTGGTGCCCAGAAAATTATTGGTGTTCATGTTGTAATCTGTTTTCAGTGGAAAATGTCATTTATCATTTTCTTGAGAGACATGAGTGTTTTAACTGTTGAACTGTGGAACCTTCTTTTTGAAACAGATTATCTTTATCAAAACTATATGCCAATTTAGTTTCTGTGATATATATCTTATTTTGGAATTGAACCTTGTTTTCAAAACGGTATTTACTATCCATGTTGCTACTCACTGAGCTATCAGCTGACTTAGTTGTTTATCATTTTCAGGTGTTAGAAAGACTTAGAGTGGACTCATGACGTAGTGGGGACTCAATTGCATGGACCTCTAGGACATTCATTTATTTTGTTTTAGATTGTCATGTCTAGTTTGTATATATTTCTTTTTATTTTTATTGAGGTTCATTTAGCATTATTTTGATATGTGGGTTATTTATATCCCATAAGTTTGGATGGTATTAATTACGGTTGGTTTTGCCGTTTATACTTGTGGCATGTCACTGGATTGAGTTTGGTTATTTATTACTGGACTTTTGTATAGTTGTTCAATGTGATTATGGATTAGTGGTTAGGCTTACGTGTGCCTTGGGCTGAGTTCCTGTGGGCCACGGCCGGTCATGCCTGGATTTGGGGTGTGACAGTCACATAGTAAATTAGCCTAATAATCTGAACAAGAGTAGATAATGTAAATAAAAATCACATCATAATTAGTAGAGGTCGATCTTTGATCGAGCGAGTGGGGTGATCAATTCATGACATTCCCTTCTCGTACCTAAGTTCCCAAGCCAAGACACTTTGGTGATGACGGATACGTGCCTTTTGGCACAAGTCATGGGTTTCCTAAATTTTTCAAAAAAAATTAGATGGCGACTCTGAAATCTGACAAAGCAGTCCATTTTTGGAATTTTGATTCAAAATCTATTTTCTAAAAGATTTGCTGGATTTGGACTCATTTGTGTTTATCTGTTTCACATTGCACTTGTGAAATCAGATTCAGAACCACGGGAGTCCAAATTGTTAGGCTAGTCGTATCCGAAAGGAGCATGAAAAGCAAGCTACAAGTGTTAACAGTTGTACTTTGGTTCAAAACAAAATTTCCGACTATATATTTGAACCATAGGAAGTAAAGTAATTCGGGCACAAATCATCAGGAGATAAAATAAATTTTATCTAATAAAAAATACATACAAAATGAACTGGTTGACTTTGACTCATCACTTTGAAACAACTTCTTATGAAAATGCATCATATGATATCAAAATTACCACTCACACATTATTGTATTGAATAATTCTACAAAAATTATACAATTAATTTAAATTTAAATTTTGTTAATTGGGGGTAATGCTATGGCTTGAGGGCTTGTTCTATATTATCACTACAAATATCATAACTTAATTATATAAGAGTCATAATTTAAATTTTAAAAAAAAAATTATAAGCACACCTTATAAATTATAATCAAAGAATTTTTTAGTTATAACCAAAATGATATGATAATAAATATTACAATAAATATATGACATCACAATGTATAACTAATTCATAATTAAGTTGTAACTAACCCTTTAATTAACTCAACACAGATGGATGCTCTAGAGGTGACCCAGGGCAGCCTGGCTATGGAGGACTGTTGAGAGATGAAACTGGCAGCTAAGTTTGGGGATATTATGGCCATTTAGGGAGCTACACTAGTTTGGAAGCTGGGCTTTGGGCAATCTACAGAGGCTTGACAATCCCATTCCAGAAAGGAATCATGGAAGCTGAGATTGAAAGTGACTCAGAATTGGCTATCAATCAAATTCTTAATGGAGCCAGCACTAATTCCCCCTACAAAGCTTTGATTGAAGATGCTAAATTCCTTCTGACCAAGTGTAGAAGTTCTCTAAACCACATCGTCAGGGAACGAAATCAGTGTGCTGACAAACTAGCAAATCTAGGGGTAGAACAAGATGAACATGTTGTAATCCTTGAGGAACCCCTAGTGAGTGTTAGAAACCTACTCATTGCTGATATGACAGGGCTAGATATGAATGAGATTAATTCTATATTATCCTTAATTTGATGTAATAGCTACTCTTTGCTTTTGAATTTTCTTTGAATAAAAAAATAAAAAAAAAATTTCTTTCTCTTTTTGTTTCAATAGGCGAGATTTTACTACAGTCAAAATTGCTACCGTCGATGAGGTGTGCCAAATTGAGTATTGTCACGTGGTCATCTAAGCTAGGAGAAGTTATTGGTTAGTCTTAAGGCTACAAAGTGCCTAAATGGTGTTCTGATTAGTGAAGAAGGTAGGTCAATAAATGTGTATCGAGTGATTGGAAAACATGAAAGGCATGGAGGTTTGTGAATGGTGAGAGGCACTGCCATGTGGCACCTTAGGAGCACCAAATAATTTTGTTAGAAAAAATGATTTTGTAGTGACTTTAATGTGAAAGTAAAGTAGGTCCCAACTACCCGTTGAGGTGAGATCAAATGGGTTTAGATTCTTTGTAAAAAGATCTTTACATCACCCAAAAAAAAAAAAAAAAATGAGCAAAAATCATTGAGAATTAAATGTGAAATTGTCTCATAAAGTTGGCATCATAAATGAGATATTGGAAATAATATATAACCACTTATCCCACATTGATTGTAGAGAAAAGTATTGATGGGTATTTAAATCTCAAGTTTTTGATAAAAGCATGAGCCCTTTGAGACATTCAAGTTTTTTGAAAGACGGGACTTATGGATGCTTCAAAAATGGGCTTGAGCCAAAACTATGGTTCAAGTTGATTATACAAAAATTGCCACACGTGTTCCGCCCGCTCAGGCTGGGTCTGTGATCCGTGAATCTTGGGGCTTGAGGCTTGCTAGAACGTGTTAGGTCTTTTTTGGACTAAGTGACTGCAGATATATACACAAGTGTATATAGAGTGTGTAACTTATGCACTTATTTTTCATCAGTTTTATAGGATTAATTCAGCATTTGTTGCTAGCCTTAATGGTTGGAAGGCTCCTCTTTTCTCCCCCATTGTGTATAAAAGGAGACCATCCTCTTTGGTTGGAGCACAAAATTTTTTGGCTCTCAAATTATACAGTCAGTCTGCTCCTATAATCTTTTTCCTGTGTGAGAGAGTGTTGTCATTATCTGTTCGCCGAAACTAAACAAAAAGTGATTCTGCGTTAGCGGATTCTAAACCGTTGTATCCTGCAAGATAGAGGCCGGCATATTTCCAGCACCTACAATGAGGCGGAGAATCTGTTTTAAGGAGACTGTGATATCACACAGATTTTGATATTCTTCCTTGTCTTATTTCAATATTTTAGTTCAATATATATATATATATTTATGTTCATCATCTTGTAATCTTTAGTGTTAGGTTTTTATTCTTAACAATCCCATTCGACAAAACTCCTTTCAGTTGTACTTATTTTCGCACCTTTTAATTCAGTGAGGCTATGAGTGTTTAGATGTGAATCCAACCCGAATTGTGCCTTGCAGAGAAGTTTGTGATGTTAATACTTTCAAGATTGCCACTTCGCTGATTATGACGGGGATCAAGCTGCCCGGTCAGCTCGCGAGGGTCCAGGGGGCAGCACCCCTTGGCGGGTCCAGGGCAGCGCCACAGCGGGGTCGAAGGGCAGCGCCCCCGAAGCAAAATGCAAAATTGCATTCAAAGTTGCCTGTCCGCCCTTGCTCGCTCGAGCGAAGGAGTTCTCGTTCGAGCGAAGGACTGCGTCTGCATAAAGACCTGAAAAAGGTGTTTGTTCGCTTGAGCGAAGGATGCGTGGCTCGAGCGAAGCCACTTATGGAAATCACGCGAGATATGTTCCTCGCTCGAGCGAGAGAAGCTTCGCTCGAACGAGCTTCAAAATCCAGGATTTCTATAAGTAGTTGTTTTACTCCAAAACTATGATTACTTTTCCAGATTTTCTTCTTGGGTTCTAGGGTTTATATCTGGGGATATTTTGCTTGTTTTTCTTTGATGTTTTGATTGAGTATTCAACTCATGGTTAAAGAGTATACATCAAAGGATTATTTGTTTGTTCTACACAAAAGAAAGAATTGTTCTTCGGTGGATTCTGAAGAATTCGAGCCTGAAGCTTTGGTAGATTCTGGAGTGGCTCATCGTCAAGACAATTCCGAGGTGAAGACGGGGTTGGAAGAGGCACATAGGGGTTGGTTCAATTCGGGCGTGGATTCGCTAGGTAATTGAGAGTATACCTGTGTAATTCATTTATATCTTCTTAGTGGATTGTTTTGTGGCAGTTGCCCATGGATTTTTTTATCACAATTGGAGGTGTCCAATTGTGGTTTTTCCACATAAAATCGTTGTGTCGATTTGTCTTGATTGTTTGATTGGGATTGTTGTTTACTGCTTAAAATTGATACATAATCATAAATCAACATCTAGGGGATTTCTAGATTTTTCATTTAGTTTGATTTAACTTCATGATTTTTTGTTCTATAATTTAAATTATTAAATATGAATTTATATATTTTTATTTAAATACACAATTTGTACAACAAATTTTTTGTAAGCTACAAATTATTTCCCCTCCTATTTTGTTGGTCCACTATTCTATTTTGAGATGCCTCAAAATGATACTCTCATTTGAAAAGTCAAAGTAAAAAACATTTGATTTTTCAAAACTATCCATTTTGAGTAATTATAAATGTATTAAAGATTTGAAAATTAGGTTTGAGGTGTCTCAAAATGATAGTCCCATTTGAAAAGTTAAAGTAAAAAACATTTGATTTTTCAAAACTATCCGTTTTGAATAATTATAAATATATTAAAGATTTGAAAAATAGGGGCATTAATGAAAAAAATATTTTGAAATTTAAATTTAAGTTTTTTGATTGGATGTTCCCTTAAAAAGTTAGAATCCCTAAAATAGACTAACAAATTAGGACGGAGAGAATACATTTTAACAGAGGTAAAACACTAATTTTTTTTGTTAGTAAACTACTAATAAGTCCTGATACTTGAACTTAATTCCCCTCAAATCTTAGTAAAATCGTCACTAAAAATAATTGTTTGTAATGAGTTTTTCCATATGTGGCTAAAAAATTGATGATTAGTATTTTTTTGGTCATGGTTTTATGAATTGTCACTAAAACTTATAATTAATAACTTTTTTTTTACGACAAATTTTTTATATTGTTGCTGCAAGTTGAAAATTAGTGACTTTTTTGTGACATTTTTTAAAACTGTCACTAAAACTTATAATTAGAGACATTTTTTTGTAGCAAAATTTTCAAATTAATAATTAGTGATATATTTTAATAGTATTTAATAAAAAAATACCATTAATTATTATAAAATCTATTAAATAAGAAATTTACCTATTAAGTTGAAGACGTAAATTTTTTCGGTAGTACTATATGCAGCAATTAGTATGCTAACTAATGTATCAACACTAGTTATGATATTATTATTGACCTCACTCATTATACAAATTATAAATACTAAAAAAATCTCTTAAAATTATACCATATCATCAATTGATAGACTAGTTAGTACATTAATTAATGCATGTAGCATTATTCAAATTTTTTTAGAAAATGGTATGAACCCCAAATAAATTACTAAATTTTCTACAAAACCTTTCACATGGATATGAGACCTACACAAATCACATGTATGTGAGTCCCACAGTGAGAGATTTGATAATAAAAAAAAAAATTAATAATTTATTTAGGATCTTTAACAAAAAAAAAATAAAATAAAATTCCTTCCTAACTTTCTATGCTCCTTATTGCTTTAACTCTCCTCGTTTTTTCCGTTTTATTCCTTACTTTTTAATATTTGTCCCCGGCAAAAGAGTTGTCCATTTATTTATATATATATATTTTAAGAAAGTAACAATTCACGATGTAAGAGTATTCACATCAGTCTTAACAAATTTTGAGTCAAATTATAATCTAAAATCCATTTTTGTTATTTTAGTTAGTCACCTTTTTAGTACTTACTGCATCAAACTCTTTATTCTAACTCAATCTTATTAAAATATTAATTTCTTATTGTATTTGTTATTCTTTATTTTTTTATTAAATTGATGAGATGCCACCCAAATAATTCTTCAAAAATGCAAAAAAAAAAAAAAAAATTGTCACTGACCGGTTGACCGGTCGGTCACCCGGTTAGGCTAATTTTGGACATTTTTCTTCTTCTGCTAAAGGCACTCACAGGACATCAGGGAGGACATTCGTGTGGACGACTGGTTTAAAGATTTTGGCCCAGTTTTACTCCAGAAAATATAATAAAAAATCATATAGCTAATAAACAGTGGCTCAACAAAGTTGTTGAGATACCGTAGCAAATTTAACAAAAGTTAATTTAGAAAAAATTTGTTGTGACTGATGGAAAACAAATTTGATGCTGATGCTCTCTGTAATAGTTTCAAAGCTATTGTAGAGAGTCTGATACAAATGCTCTAAGATGAAAATATATCTATATAATAAAGCAGAATGGATTTTGAAAATATGTTAGACACAATTGTCCTACTAGGACATTTCAAGGGTCATGATTCATTTGTATATTCACATGGATGGGTCAGATAACCCCCTTAATTTTATATCAATCCTAAATATATATTTTCCCGCCCAAACATTATGCCTCCTCCTTACCCACGTCTCCCCCACCCTTCTATCTTTATCTTTCTGATCTCCAACCAAATCACGTCTCCCCTCCATCCCTCTTTATCTCTCTCTCTCTCTCTCTCTCTCTCTCTCTCTCTCCCTGTTCTTCTTCTTCCCGAAACTGCTCTCCTTCAACCACAGATACAGATTCGGTTTCGTCTCCATCAGTTTGGGCACAGGAAGGGGGACATCCTAAAGCACACCTTGGATCCCCTGTTTCTCAACCGCTCAGGTATGTGTATATTTACTCACGTCTCCCCTCCATCCCTCTGCTTTACTTCACTGTGCTTCAACCGCTCAGGTATGGCAATCTCAATTCCAATTTTCATTTTCTGATTTCAATTGCTTTCAATTGTAAACTGAACTGATTAAATGTTCTTTTATCTCTCTGCTCTCCAGGCCTCTTCTTTTTCGGTATTTTCTGATCGCAAATTCATCTCGGGCCTCTTCTTCTTCGGTATTTTCTGATCGCAAGGTAAAATTCATCTCTCTTTTCCAGAGTTTTAGGGTTTTTTTTTTTTAATTCTTCTCTGGCCTATGAAGATTTTAATTATCCAGTATATGAACTATGAACATAAAAAATAGTGATTACGAGTATATAATGATTGACCATTTTGTAAGTGGGTATATATAGCTGTAGTCTTATTTCCATTGTGGTTCAACTTAGGGCTGTGAGGTAAAACAAAGGATCTTTCATATAACAAAATTCTACTCATACAGAAAATTGCATTACCATCCACTGTTCTTAGTAATTGAATATTTTTCTTATATCAATTTTTTGTTTTCTGAATTTATTTATTTATTTATTTTTCATTGGTCTTATGGAAAGAGGATTTTTTGTTTTCTGGATTTATTTATTTTTCATTGGTCTTATGGAAAGAGGATTGTCCTGTCTTCTTTTCCAATTGTTTTCTTTTCCAATTCAAATTGTTTTCTTTTCCAATTGTTTCAGAGAAAATAAATCAGATATATTACTCTCTTTTTTTCTGTATATTATTTTCAGGTGGGAGGTGTGTGCTGAAAATGGACCATCATTGTGTGTGGGTTGTCAATTGTGTGGGGGCATTGAACTACAAGTATTTTCTTCTTTTCCTGGTATGTTTTTCTTACTATTGAATCATTGATGTTGATTTCACTCATCGGCGGATTAAATTGTTTCTGAAAAGTAAACCGTCTGAATTTGTATATACATTTATATACTGGTTGCTAACCTTAAATGCATTTAGTAATGTTACTAACTATTAATTTGGTTATTTTTTGTTTTCGGCAAATCTTATCCTCAAATTCTTTATACACGTGCACTTCTAGATGAATAGCATTTATTATGATGATTTAGAGGACATATATATGTTATTCCCGTTTTGTTGCTGACCAATATATATATAGTATACTAAATGTTATACTCTTTTTGTAGTTTTAAGATGTACATGGTGAATCGTCAAATCGGTGTGATTTGGGTTTGATTGGTGTGATTTGGGTTTGATATTTTTTCCCCTTCTCTCTCTATTCTTCTCCTTCATACCGAATTGGTGTGATTTCGGTGTGATTTGGGTTTGAATACATACATTTTTTGGGTTTTTTCCTATTTGGTTACAGTATGATTGCACACCCATGTTTCAGACCACTTCTAATTAAAGGATAATTTGAGTTTTAATTTCGGAAACACTTTGCATCTGATTATTTATCGGTTTTGCAGGTATAGATTTGCATGGCTGCGTGACAACGAGTTTTCACGCCAGGCGTTGGCAGGGGTCAACCCAGTAAACATTGAACTCTTGAGGGTTTTAGATATGTCTATTTCACTCTTTGGTGATAATGCTTCAGCAGCTGTGCCGGTAGACAACTTGACAAATTTTCCCCCTGTTAATACTCCAGTGGCAGCACCTGTTGGGCATGTATCCATGTCCCCCCCTTGGGGTTGGTGCTCCAGTAGCTGCAACAGCAAACAAATCGACAACATTTTCATCGGGATTGCCATCAAACGGTGCAAATTCTTTTGTCAAAGTTGCTGATGGAGGGCAGCCCAACATGCTTCCTCATCAACCTTCTTTATTTCCTGCTACTGGTAGTCAGCCTACTACTCAGCCATTCACTCCACCAATTAGTGGATCTTCAAACAATGAGGTGTGCTTCATGGCTTATCTTCTTTCATCCAGTTATACAACTCCGCTATGGTTATTGCAGTAGTTTTAAATTTTACCTAATACACTATGCTATTTTTGCAGCCATGGAATTTGTCTATTGCCTCAAATCCACAAGGTCCTTCAAGTATACCATCTGCACAAATATCTCAGGCTTTTTCAAAACCTGCCTCAGATGTCATTTCACAATTCTCTTCCATGAAGTTAAACCAAGTGGGAGAACAGAACTTCCAGAGGTGATGATGGAGTTACATATTTGCTTCATCCTCTTACGTTTTGTGTTCCTTTTGGTTTTGTTCATGGTTTTCCACATCTTACAATTTATTGTTCTTTTTTTATAAGTATCTTACAATGAATTATATTTTATATGTAGAATCTATTCGCTGCAACTTATCCATCTTCTGTACCAGTTCCGGGCTGGCAAACTGGTCCACCCCAGGGATATGGATTCAATATGCAATATAACAATACTGCAATGGTATCTAGCACACCCCAACATAATTATGTTGATGTAACAACCCTCGTACTGATTACCGATAAACCACTGAATTAGCTACTGGTTACTGCTAAACTGAACTGATAATGACTGATAATTGAATTAACTGAAGTACTGAATAGACTGATTGAAATCGAAACTGAAATTGAATAAGTTATCTATTGAATTGCATATTGTATCTGTTTGATTGATTGATTATCTGTTTGAATTTATATGTGTAAACTGTTAATTGAAGGCCTTATCGGCGGCCGAATTAGGAACCGTTTAGTGTTTCATGATCAGTAGGATATTTGTGATTTAATGGTATATTTATCTGAAAATTGATTAGGAATGACTAAATTAGATTTAAACGAGTTAATTTCCAAGATTGACTTAATTACCACATTGCCATAGCTAGTGGATCTTTGTTTATTCAAATATATTGTGCCTTATTACATCTAGATCACCATTTGATCAGCCCTTTTCTTGCTCATAACCGACCAAACTAGAGAGAGTGAGAGATAAGAGAGAATTGGACTCACATTGATGAAATTGCTAGAAGAACTTGAAGATTTGTAGCATAAATTGACAAATTGAGCTTGCAAGACTTGTAGTTGACACTCTAGGTAAGGAATTCATTGTCTTCTTGTTATCTTTAAGCTCCATCTTGCATGTATCATGGTTATAGAGAAGTTGAGTCTTGATTTTGTTCATAATTGTTGCATTGGAGTTCCATTCATGCATGCATGGCCATCTTGGTGCATCTTGAGTTCAATTCATGTTGAAATTGTACATGCATGTCCATGTTTATATTATGGTCCATGTTTTCAAAATGTTTCCCAACTATTGAGCTCTTTAGAGCAAGGATTGAAGCTTGAATTTGGTTTAAAACTCATGCATTGCATGTTTACATATTGTTCTTGAAAAATAGTTTGAATTTGGGTTTGAATTAAACACCCTTGGGCTTTGATTTCTTAAATTGAGTTTTGAAACATGTTGTTCTAAGTGTTTAAAAGAGTTTTTCCAGAAAATAGCCCAAGAGGATCGAAAATGTTGCTTTTGAACTTGGTTTTGAGCTTGGGACTCAAATCTGGGATTTCCAGATTTCTGTTGTCCGCTCGAGTGGAAGAAGTAGCGCTCGAGCGGAGAAATCGAGCTCCCAGCATCTTGCACTGTGCATCAGTCCGCTCGAGCGGAGTATTGGGCGCTCGAGCGGAGGACTGGGTGACACGCTCGAGCGGGCGTCGAGCGGAGATTTCACCTATCCAGTACTTTTTGGTCCGCTCGAGCGGGGATGTTGCGCTCGAGCGGGGACCTTTGTTTGCTTGTACGCTCGAGCGGGGAAACCTGCGCTCGAGCGGGACTCTGTTTCACTGAAAATTCTGGAAATGTTTTCTAAGTGCATCTTTGCATCCTCATCCCATCCTAGGCATTCTTAGGCTTAGTTTAAGGCATCGTAATGAGGATATAGATTTAGAACACACCGAGGCATAATAGGAAGTTAATTATTGTACTTCCCCAACTGTTAAACTTAGAGTGTGTTCTATTTGTTTACTGTTTAGGGTTGGCTTCGGGGACGCGCTCTAGCTGCTATTAGCCCAATCTCTGTGAGTAACAGATTGTGTAAAGATATGTTCAAAATGGTTATCTTTTGAATACTGAACAGAACTGTTTACTGAACTGATATTGTTTATTGAATGAATGTATGTCCTGTATTCCAAACTGTATTGTGGCATCCTTAGCACTTACTGATTACTGTTACTGTTACAGAGCTCTGTCGGTTCCCTTGTGGAACCATATTGTTTACTGATTGATGGCCATCATTATTGTTGGGTCTGTTAAGGCCCGGTCCTTTGGACCTATTGTTGATAGGCTATTGGATGTACCACATATGACTGATTGACTGAAATACTGGAAGATTGAAATACTGTTTAATGAATTGTTTTCATTACTGTAAGGACATTCATTCATAACCTCTTTACGCATTATGTTATTCACTGGGCTTTAGCTCACTGTTTATATATATATGTAGGTTCTCAGCAGCCAGACCGGAGCTAGGAGCGTGGGTTAGTCCCCAGTTTTGTCAAGCCAGCCTATGTGCCTCACTGCGAGGTTCCGAGACGCCATGCTATGGCTTGGGGTGTTTTTGTGTTCCCCACCCGTCTCTTGACTGTTTTGTTTATTGTAGAAACTGTTTACTGTTTGACTGTACTGTTATCGAGGGATTAAGTCCCCGCACTGAATGTTGTAATGATTGTATAGACTGTACTGTTTTGAACTGTATGAATGCATGAAAAATGTTTTTGGCATACAGATTGTCACAGCTCAATGCACACTAGTTATTTACTGTTTTGGCTTCCGCCAGGCCCTGTACTCTGTTTTACTGTATTACTGTTCAGCAGGCCTTCGGTAATCTCGGATTACTGGCCACTTACGGTGCTAAACCCATAGGGCCGGGTTTGGGTCGTGACAGAGTGGTATCAGAGCGATACTTAACCACGAGTTATACCGCACACACGTGTCCAAATGAGCTATAGGGTGTCCTAGAAAAGTGATTAGGGCATCTCATGAACTTGAAAAGTGTGTGCTTATGACTGACTGATTATATGCTAAATGTTAAACTGTTTAATTGTACAACTGCTAATGTGATAAACTGTTGACGTATACAACTGCTTATAATGATAACTGTTATCACTGCTTATAGTGAAATGGATAACGCAAGTACTGCAAACGAAACTGAATCATCATCCTCTGAGGCCAGAATGGCCAGACTTGAACAAATGATGGGACTGGTAATTGAAAGACTAGATCAACAACAGAACCAACAGCCCCCACCTCCTCCTCCTCCTCCTCCGGTACAACCGGAACAGAATGTACAGAATGTGAACGTTAATGAGGTGGACATTATTGCACTGACTCATAAATTCAGCAAGATGAAACCGCCGTCCTTTCAGGGAGGCTTAGAACCGCTAAAGGCTGAAGCTTGGGTTTTGGAGACTGAAAAATTGTTTGAAGTTTTTCCGTGCTCAGAAGCACATAAGGTATTGTTAGCCACCTTTACATTGCAGGAAGAAGCTAGAAGGTGGTGGATGTTGATCCGTGACACTAACACTGTGGTGACTTGGGCTCAGTTCAAAGAGTCCTTCTTTGAAAAATACTTCCCTCAATGTGTCAGGGATAGAAAGGTAACTGAATTTGAACAACTGAAACAGGGCACAACGTCTGTTGCCGAATATGAGAAGAAGTTCACCGAGCTTGCTAGATATGCACCGCATATGGTGGACACCGACTACAAAAAGGCCAGGAAGTTTGAAGGCGGCCTGAATGTTGCTATCCTTGACAGAGTCAACATGTTGAAACTGCCAACTTATGTGGGTGTACTTGATCGAGCCTTGATGGCTGAATCAAATATTGAAGCATTGAAACAAACCGAACCACCAACAACTGAATGGCGCAGTAAAAGACAGGGTTTCAAATTCAAGAAAGGCAAGCATAACTCTGCGAACAAGAAACAGAATACGGGGTCAACGACTAGCCCCAGCCAAGGGAGTGGATTCATTCCACCCTGCTCCGTATGTGGCAATAAGCACAAAGGGGTTTGCTACCAGATTTCAGGAGCTTGTTTCAGATGTGGCAAGGTGGGCCACAGAATTAAAGACTGCCCTTCTGCCCCACAAGCCAGTAGTAAAGCTGCACCAAGCGCAGCAGCATCAAATGCAGCACCAAAGCCTAACCCCAAAGCTACCGGGAAAGAGCCTATGAGGCAGGGCCGAGTATTTGCCCTAGTACCGGGAGACGTGCAAAACACTGAGACTGTTGTGTCAGGTATCCTCTCTATCTGTGCTCAAAATGCTTATGTATTGATTGATTCGGGGTCTACACATTCGTATGTATCGCATGCTTTTTCGCGTAAACTGAATAGACCCTTAGAACCCATGAACTATCTGCTAGCTGTATCATCACCCGTTGGGGGATCCATGACTTGTGCATATATGTATCCTGCTTGTGAGATTATTGTTAGGGATATGCATCTGTTTATTGATTTACTACCGTTGAACATAGATCATTTTGATGTAATATTGGGGATGGATTAGTTACAAAAATATCATGCCATTATAGATTGTGTAACAAAACAAGTAGTTTTCCGTCCACCTGGTTTGCCTGAATTTGTGTTTAACGGGAGTGGAGTGGTACCTCCTCCATATCTGATTTCTTCTATAAAAGCTGTCAAATTGATTAGAAAGGGGTGTAAAGGATATCTGTGTTCCGTACTGACTGTATCTACTGATGATTGTGTTAAAACTGATGTGAATTGTATTCCTATAGTCAGAGAATTCCCAGATGTATTTCCAGATGATTTGCCAGGGGATTTGATTGATAGGGAAGTTGAATTTACTGTTGATGTGATTCCGGGTACACAGCCAATGTCTAAAGCTCCCTACAGGATGGCTCCAACTGAACTGAAAGAATTGAAAGTACAATTGCAGGAACTGCTAGACAAGAAGTTTATCAGACCCAGTACTTCACCGTGGGGTGCACCTGTTTTGTTTGTAAAGAAGAAAGATGGCTCACTGAGACTGTGCATTGATTACCGTGAATTGAACAAGGTAACTGTAAAGAACAAATATCCATTACCGCGTATTGATGATTTGTTTGACTAGTTACAGGGTGCACAAGTGTTTTCCAAGATCGACCTCAGATCAGGGTATCACCAACTGAAAGTTAAACCAGAAGACATTGATAAAACTGCTTTTAGAACAAGGTATGGCCACTATGAATTTTTAGTTATGCCGTTTGGAGTTACCAATGCCCCAGCCGCATTTATGGACCTTATGAACAGAATTTTTAAACCATACCTTGATGATTTCATTGTGGTATTTATTGATGACATATTGATTTATTCTAAGACTGTAGAGGAACATGAACATCATCTGAGACTTGCCCTGCAAACCTTAAGAGAACAGAAACTGTATGCTAAACTGTCTAAATATGAATTTTGGCTAGATCATGTTATGTTTTTGGGGCATGTTGTTAGCAAAGATGGAATTTCTGTTGATCCGCAGAAAATTGAAGCTGTAGTAAACTGGCCTAGACCAACAAATGTGACTGAAGTCCGAAGCTTTTTGGGACTAGCCGGGTATTACAGAAGGTTTGTCAAAGATTTCTCCAAAATTGCCTTACCACTGACTCAGTTGACACGGAAGGGGACATCATTTGACTGGACTGACCAGAGAGAATCAGCATTCCAGGAGTTGAAAACTAGACTCGTGACTGCACCAATTCTTACCTTGCCTACAGGTACGGATGGTTATACTATTTTTAGTGATGCTTCTCATAAGGGTTTGGGATGTGTTTTAATGCAGAATGGGAGAGTTATTGCTTATGCTTCCCGACAGTTGAGACCGCATGAAAAGAACTACCCAACCCATGACCTGGAACTTGCTGCAGTGGTATTTGCACTGAAAATTTGGCGTCACTATTTGTATGGAGCAACATGTGAAGTGTATACTGACCACAAGAGCCTGAAATACTTTTTCACTCAGAAAGAACTGAATATGAGACAGCGGAGATGGCTAGAACTGATTAAAGATTATGACCTACAGATTCTGTACCATCCGGGAAAAGCCAACACCGTTGCCGATGCATTGAACCGAAAGTCAATTGCCAACTTAGCTTGGTTGCTCACCGGGCAGAGAGAACTACTGTATGACCTTGAAAAGTCTGAGATTGAAATTGTTTTGAAGGAACAAGGTGGAACCTTAGCTGCTATTTCTGCTCAACCAGCATTGATCGAAGAGATTAAAGAAAAACAGCAACTGGATGATTACTTGAAGAAAATCATTGAAGAAAGAGATTCTAAACCGAGACCGGGGTTCAAAATTGACAAAAATGTACTGAAATTTCAGGAAAGACTGTGTGTACCGAATGACACTGAACTGAAACGAAGAGTACTGCAAGAGGGCCACAATTCAAAATTTTCTATCCATCCGGGGAATACGAAAATGTATCAAGATTTGAAATTGAATTTCTGGTGGCCGGGAATGAAGAAAGAAATTGCCGACTTTGTGTCCAAATGTCTTCATTGCCAACAAGTCAAAGCTGAACATCAACGACCTGCTGGATTATTGCAACCCTTACCCATACCAGAGTGGAAATGGGAGCATATCACGATGGACTTTATCGTTGGATTACCTCGCTCCAGGAAAGGTATGGACTCTATTTGGGTTATTGTTGATAGACTGACTAAATCTGCTCACTTCTTACCTGTCAAGACAATTTATAATGCGGACAAATTGGCTGTTATCTATATTGACGAAATTGTTAGACTGCACGAAGTGCCTGTGTCTATTGTTTCTGACAGGGATTCGAAGTTTACATCGAGGTTCTGGCAAAGCCTACAGACTGCATTGGGTACTGAATTGAGGCTGAGTAGCGCCTATCATCCTCAGACAGATGGACAGTCAGAAAGGACCATCCAGACTTTAGAAGATTTATTGAGAATGTGTGTCCTTGATTTCCAGGGAAACTGGGAAAGTCACTTGCCACTGGCTGAATTCGCCTACAACAACAGCTATCATTCGAGTATTGGCATGGCGCCTTTCGAGGCATTGTATGGCAGAAAGTGTAGATCTCCAATTTGCTGGGCAGAAGTTGGAGATGGGCCTTTGCTTGGGCCCGAGATTGTGTATGAAACAACTGAAAAGATAAAACTGATACAGCAAAGACTGAAAACTACACAGAGTAGACAGAAGAGTTATGCAGATATTAGAAGACGAGACCGAGAATATGAAGTGGGTGATCACGTTTTTGTGAAAGTGACACCAATGAAAGGCCAGACTCGTTTTGGAGTCAAAGGCAAGTTAGCGCCGCGGTATGTCGGACCGTATCAGATTTTTTCAGATTATTGAAAAAATCAATCCGGTGGCGTATCAAGTTGCACTTCCTCCGGAAATGGAGCATATGCATAACGTCTTCCACATTTCGATGTTGAGAGATTATCTCCGGGATCCATTCCATGTGATTGAGCCTACTCGTATTGTGTTGAGTGATGACTACACCTACGAAGAACGGCCTATACAGATTGTAAACCGACGGATCAAGAAACTGAGAAACAAAGAGATCCCGCTAGTAAAAGTTGATTGGCAGAACCATGGTGGTGTGTATGCCACTTGGGAAAGGGAAGATGACATGGCTAAAAGATACCCAGAACTGTTTCCACTGAATCCTGTTTTCTTCCAAACTGAAGGTAACTCGAGTTTAGAGGACTAAACTCCTTATAAGGAGGGGAGACTGTAACAACCCTCGTACTGATTACCGATAAACCACTGAATTAGCTACTGGTTACTGCTAAACTGAATTGATAATGACTGATAATTGAATTAACTGAAGTACTGAATAGACTGATTGAAATCGAAACTGAAATTGAATAAGTTATCTATTGAATTGCATATTGTATCTGTTTGATTGATTGATTATCTGTTTGAATTTATATGTGTAAACTGTTAATTGAAGGCCTTATCGGCGGCCGAATTAGGAACCGTTTAGTGTTTCATGATCAGTAGGATATTTGTGATTTAATGGTATATTTATCTGAAAATTGATTAGGAATGACTAAATTAGATTTAAACGAGTTAATTTCCAAGATTGACTTAATTACCACATTGCCATAGCTAGTGGATCTTTGTTTATTCAAATATATTGTGCCTTATTACATCTAGATCACCATTTGATCAGCCCTTTTCTTGCTCATAACCGACCAAACTAGAGAGAGTGAGAGATAAGAGAGAATTGGACTCACATTGATGAAATTGCTAGAAGAACTTGAAGATTTGTAGCATAAATTGACAAATTGAGCTTGCAAGACTTGTAGTTGACACTCTAGGTAAGGAATTCATTGTCTTCTTGTTATCTTTAAGCTCCATCTTGCATGTATCATGGTTATAGAGAAGTTGAGTCTTGATTTTGTTCATAATTGTTGCATTGGAGTTCCATTCATGCATGCATGGCCATCTTGGTGCATCTTGAGTTCAATTCATGTTGAAATTGTACATGCATGTCCATGTTTATATTATGGTCCATGTTTTCAAAATGTTTCCCAACTATTGAGCTCTTTAGAGCAAGGATTGAAGCTTGAATTTGGTTTAAAACTCATGCATTGCATGTTTACATATTGTTCTTGAAAAATAGTTTGAATTTGGGTTTGAATTAAACACCCTTGGGCTTTGATTTCTTAAATTGAGTTTTGAAACATGTTGTTCTAAGTGTTTAAAAGAGTTTTTCCAGAAAATAGCCCAAGAGGATCGAAAATGTTGCTTTTGAACTTGGTTTTGAGCTTGGGACTCAAATCTGGGATTTCCAAATTTCTGTTGTCCGCTCGAGCGGAAGAAGTAGCGCTCGAGCGGAGAAATCGAGCTCCCAGCATCTTGCACTGTGCATCAGTCCGCTCGAGCGGAGTATTGGGCGCTCGAGCAGAGGACTGGGTGACACGCTCGAGCGGGCGTCGAGCGGAGATTTCACCTATCCAGTACTTTTTGGTCCGCTCGAGCGGGAATGTTGCGCTCGAGCGGGGACCTTTGTTTGCTTGTACGCTCGAGCGGGGAAACCTGCGCTCGAGCGGGACTCTGTTTCACTGAAAATTCTGGAAATGTTTTCTAAGTGCATCTTTGCATCCTCATCCCATCCTAGGCATTCTTAGGCTTAGTTTAAGGCATCGTAATGAGGATATAGATGTAGAACACACCGAGGCATAATAGGAAGTTAATTATTGTACTTCCCCAACTGTTAAACTTAGAGTGTGTTCTATTTGTTTACTGTTTAGGGTTGGCTTCGGGGACGCGCTCTAGCTGCTATTAGCCCAATCTCTGTGAGTAACAGATTGTGTAAAGATATGTTCAAAATGGTTATCTTTTGAATACTGAACAGAACTGTTTACTGAACTGATATTGTTTATTGAATGAATGTATGTCCTGTATTCCAAACTGTATTGTGGCATCCTTAGCACTTACTGATTACTGTTACTGTTACAGAGCTCTGTCGGTTCTCTTGTGGAACCATATTGTTTACTGATTGATGGCCATCATTATTGTTGGGTCTGTTAAGGCCCGGTCCTTTGGACCTATTGTTGATAGGCTATTGGATGTACCACATATGACTGATTGACTGAAATACTGAAAGATTGAAATACTGTTTAATGAATTGTTTTCATTACTGTAAGGACATTCATTCATAACCTCTTTACGCATTATGTTATTCACTGGGCTTTAGCTCACTGTTTATATATATATGTAGGTTCTCAGCAGCCAGACCGGAGCTAGGAGCGTGGGTTAGTCCCCAGTTTTGTCAAGCCAGCCTATGTGCCTCACTGCGAGGTTCCGAGACGCCATGCTATGGCTTGGGGTGTTTTTGTGTTCCCCACCCGTCTCTTGACTGTTTTGTTTATTGTAGAAACTGTTTACTGTTTGACTGTACTGTTATCGAGGGATTAAGTCCCCGCACTGAATGTTGTAATGATTGTATAGACTGTACTGTTTTGAACTGTATGAATGCATGAAAAATGTTTTTGGCATACAGATTGTCACAGCTCAATGGACACTAGTTATTTACTGTTTTGGCTTCCGCCAGGCCCTGTACTCTGTTTTACTGTATTACTGTTCAGCAGGCCTTCGGTAATCTCGGATTACTGGCCACTTACGGTGCTAAACCCATAGGGCCGGGTTTGGGTCGTGACAGTTGATTACTTGCTGCTGTCTCTTATTTTTAATTATGTCGTCAAATTATAATTATATTATAATCCTAACATTATTTACACCGTGCCTTCAGGCACAGGCATACGCTAGTATATATATAAGACATGAGGGTGTAACTCTTTGTGAGATATAATTCTCACCCTTTTTTTTGCTTCACCTTTTAAAAGATAAATTTAAACTTCAAAAAATTTGAGAGATTTGTGAGACTTATCACAGGTCTTGTTTTAATCATTTGAGTTGTTTATTTTGTAATGTTTATCATTTATAAAAAAAAAATAATAATAAAGATGACATAATAATTATAACGATTTCGTTTTATCATATTTATCTTTGAAAAAACGAATGATCCATTTTTAAATATATATTTATTGTCTATTTTTAAAAAAATAAATGTGATAAAATAAAAATATTATAATTATCGAATCAATTTAATTTTTTTTATGAATAATATGTATTAAGAATCTTATAAAATAAACAATTCAAATGATCGAAATAAAATTTGTAATGAATCTCTCAAGTCACTCAAGGTTTTTCAAATTTAAACTCAAACTTAAGATAAACTTTTTACTTTTTTCCCTCTCAAAGACTTTGAGATTATGTTTTTTCCACTGTTAAAGACTCTTCTTCACTACTAAAAAAAGGGCATATTGCAACGTTTTTTTTTTTTTTTTTTTTTTATAGCGTGTATGGAAACGCCATTATAGATTTATTAAATATAGTGTTTTCAAAACGTTGTCTTTGATCTCCGTTAAACGACATCGTATTAGGTCAATTTATTAATACCATTGATTTTCTACCTATTTCTCAAGTTCAAAAGGATGACTTTGAATTGCCGTTGATTTTCTTTCTCTTCTAGCTCTCCATATAAGACATGAGGGTGTAACTCTTTGTGAGATGTAATCCTCACCCTTTTTTTTGCTTCACCTTTTAAAAGATAAATTTAAACTTCAAAAAATTTGAGAGATTTGTGAGACTTATCACAGGTCTTGTTTTAATCATTTGAGTTGTTTATTTTGTAATGTTTATCATTTATAAAAAAAAATAATAATAAAGATGACATAATAATTACAACGATTTCATTTTATCATATTTATCTTTGCAAGAACGAATGATCCATTTTTAAATATATATTTATTGTCTATTTTAAAAAAAATAAATGTGATAAAATAAAAATATTATAATTATTGAATCAATTTAATTTTTTTTTATGAATAATATGTATTAAGAATCTTATAAAATAAACAATTTAAATGATTGAAATAAAATTTGTAATGAATCTCTCAAGTCACTCAAGGTTTTTCAAATTTAAACTCAAACTTAAGATAAACTTTGGGGAAATTACCAGGAAGTCTTGTTTGAAAAATGTGTAGTCTATTTAGTCCCATAACTTTTTGCTTACACCCAAAAGTCCTATAACGTTATTATTCTTCTTCTCTGCCTCTCTTCTTCTTTGTCTCTTTTGCTCTTTGTGTTTTCCGGTGATCGTTGACGGGTAACCATATCTTACTTCTTCTCTTTCTCTTTCCGATATATAGTCACCGGAGACCGACAACTGCCATCGATTGGGATTCACCGGCAACCACCGACCGCCGATTACTTACTTTACTCTCACCGACAATAAAGAAGATATGTTTCCGACAAAGAAAATGAGTAGATTTACATCAGATCTGATGTAGATCTACATTAGATTCGGCTAGATCTAAACAAAAAAATAATTGCCAGAGTACAATCCTCTCTCTATATTCACCCCTCTCTTTCGATCTCTTATTTTTTTTACATTTTCTCTATTATACACTTCTATTTTTTCTGTTCTAATGGAGAAAATTTTTAAATTTCGAACAAGTTGGTTTCGAGTTTTAGTTACAGGCGGTGAAAACTGTAAAATTTTGCAGTTTCAAATTTTTTTGGTGTTGTGTAGATTTACATCAGATCTGAGTAGATCTAAACAAAAAATAGTTGCTGGAGTACAATCCTCTCTCTATATTCACCTCTCTCCTTCGATCTCTTTTTTTTTTTTTTTTTTTTTTTTTTACATTTTCTTTGTTATATACTCCTCTTTTTCTGTTCTAATGGAGAAAATTTTTAAATTCTGAACAAGTTATTTTCGAGTTTTAGTTACAGGCGGTGAAAATTGTAAAATTTTGTAGTTTCAAATTTTTTTGGTGCTTGAATGAATCATGGTATAAAACTATAAAATTTTACAGTTTCATAACATGTTTTTCAGTTTGATTAATAAGAATAAATACTTAATAGATTTTTACTTTGAAACTGTAATATTTTACAATTTCAAAACTTACTTTTCAGTTTGATCAATATTGGAGATTATTTGCTTAAACCTTACAAAAGTTGAAAATAGCATATGTTTTTCCCATTGTTGCTATTTTTGTCGGTCCATTTTTTTTTCTTTTAGTTTATTAATATTTAGCACATTTTGCTATATTTTTTCACTCTAATTTCTCCATTTATTTTTTTTTTCCGACGATATTATGGATATTCCGGTGAATCTCCAATGATGTTCTTAACGTTCCATGAACGTTCTGAACATTCCATCGACTTCCATTAACGTTCTTAACACTCCAGTGAACTTCCGGCGATACTTCGGCGACTTCCCGGCGATACTCCGGCGACTTTCCGATGATGTTGAATATTCCGACGAATCTCCGGTGACCGTTTGACGGAAGTTTGACGGTAGTAGAATGTAACAGCATCTGTAAATTGAAAAAAAAAAAAAAAAGATTTTTTGGTAACAATCAAAAATATATATGACTAATTGGTGTAAATGTTTTGTTTGAAAATTAAATAGATCTTGAACTTTGTATATGGGACTTATTGGTAAGTTCCCCATAAACTTTTTACTTTTTTCCCTCTCAAAGACTTTGAGATTATATTTTTTCCACTATTAAAGACTCTTCTTCACTACTAAAAAAGGGCATATTGCAACGTTTTTTTTTTTTTTAATAGCGTTTATGGAAACGCCATTATAGATTTGTTAAATATAGTGTTTTCAAAACGTTGTCTTTGATCTCCGTTAAACGACGTCGTATTAGGTCAATTTATTAATACCGTCCTAAACTCCGTCTCTCTCACTTTCTCTGCCTCTTCCACAACTCTCTCTCTCTCTTCCAAAACCATCCATTTGAAACTCAAACATAGATGTGTTTGGTTTATATTTTGAGATAAATTTTTTTTTAAAAAACAAATGGGGAGAGAGTTTAGAAATTATTTTGATTTATTTAGTTATATATTTTGAAAATAGTTTAGGAGTTTAGAATAATTTGATATTTTATTGTAGTTGAGTAGACGTGTGTAAGTAGAAAAAAAAATATTAAAAATGAATGAAAGATAAGAGAAAAAAAATAATCCATTAATGTGTAAAGAAGGGAAAGTGATTTGAAAATTTGTTTCAAAAAATCTTTAACCAAATAAAATTTTGAAATTTTTTGTCAAAAATTGTATGTTGAGATACAAAGACAGACTCTCTCGCTCGATTGCAGTGTGAATCTATATTCTCGATTGCACATTGGTGTCTGAAGGTGGATTTGATTCGATCAATGTTTGTGGGAGTTCGATTGCAGTTCTCGATTGCAGTATGATCTTCATCATTGTGCTCTCTTCATCAATTTTATTCTCGAAATTGATGTTGATCGAACTCCCACAGAACTCAACCGCAGCAGTTTGCTCTAGTTGTTCTTCATCAATCGAAACGATCTCTGTTCTTCATCGATCTCGAGGCTAATCGAACTCGAACTCAATCGAACTCGCTATTAGCTCCCATCTTGAGTTTGCAAATCGCAAATCCGAAATCGAGTTTGAATCAGATCAGATCTATCTTGCTCTTTATCTCAGGTACATTTTTCAGAAAATTAAAAAAATTCATGTATTGTCTTTCATATATTTTTTTTCTTAGATTTCATATATATATATATGGTGATTGCAAAAAAAACAAATTTCTTAGATTTCATTTGAGTTGTAAACTAGTTTATATTCAGATTTTGAAGCTCGTTTAGTGTACATTTTCCTGTGGTGCTGCAATCGAAAGTTATATTTGAATTGTTGCCCTCTTGATCTGATCAACAGTTGGATTTGATATGTTATACAGAGAGTTTTTATAAGTAATTTTGTTATCTGATTGCTTTGCAATTGTTAGATTGGTGATTGATTGCTCTATTATATTGGATGAGATTCATAGAGAAAGCTCATCAGTTTGATTTTATTTGAATTAGAATGGAAGATGAAGTATAAGGGGGAGGAAGAAAAAAGGAAACATGGATTGATTCAAGTTGAAACTTTGGCACAATGTTTTTCTGATCCAGTTAGAACTCAAAGCAAGCCTAGTTTTCTTCATCTATAACCATGTATATAAATTATTAAAAGAAATTATATCATGAAGTAATTAGTAGAGATAAATCATGTAGAATATCAATTCTTTTAAAAACTTTACCTACATTGAAGTTCTTTGTGGGAAAATTCCACGTAAATGGTAGATCCCAGTTGTAACTAAGTTCTAAAATATCAAATGCAGGTTTATCATTCATATATGATAATCTATACTATTTTAAATTAATTCTTGTTTTTTCTTTGAATGCAGAGACTAAAAATAAAAAATAAAATAAGAATCTCGTTGTTAAATTAAAGTTTAGAACTTGAAATTTTTATGTTGTTGAATTTGTATCAGAACTGAGTGCAGAGTTGTTTGTAACGATTAATTTATTTGATAGGAGCAATAATCTGCAGAGAATTAGTTTAGAATTTTAATTGTCATGGTTGTACTATGAATCAGTTCAGAAAATACTCTTTTAAGTGGGCTACCTTGTTAGAGACTCTGTATTTAGGTGCTCGGTAGTTGTGCAAATAATGGGAGCAATATCATGGCTGGTCTTGGCAGCATATTGTTTGCCATGATATGACCAAGTAGCTGATTACTGCAATGCATGTTATTACTAGAGAAAGGGACTTTGCATAGAAAGGCTACCTTTGTCTTGGGGATCACTAATTGGTTATTGTCATGAGTTCTTGTGACTGCATTGTAGTGTAGTAGGTACTCCATTGTTTTAGGGATCATACTAGTGTATGTACTCCATTGTCCCAGCTTTGAATTACTACCTACGAGCAGTTCAAATGGCATGGCAGTTGTTGTTTCCTTACCTTTTTAAAAAAGTAAAAAATAAAATATGATTGACGTTAGTTTTTTCTCAAAGATGAGCTTTTTGGAATTATATTTGAAATCTAATTTGAAACATTGATTGGTTATCTAATTAGAAATAGGGAAAGCAAATCTGACAAGATTGATGCCTGTTAACAATAGCACCGTATTTGCAGCCAATAAAATAAAGTTAATAGCACCATATTTGCTAGTAATGGGCATGTAGTACAACAATATTTTTATGTAGCTTTTCAACTTTGTGATTGTCATAGTTGCTTTTTTCTTGAACTGCAGTATCAAAGTGTTGAAGTTTGTAATGTGGATTGTGAATGTATATTTGATCCAATGCCACCAAATTTTTTTGTTTTTGTTTTTGTTTTTGTTTTTTGTTGGAGGCATTCTTGAACTCTTGAGGATAAGATGTGCTAATTATGGTTACCACTGCTGGCAAAGGATGAAATATCAGGATTGTCTTTCTTGGAGAACGATGTTATTTTTGTAGTTTTTTGACAGAAAAAAAGATCCTTAGAATACATGGGGTATGTATATAATAAATATAAAATATCTATGTAGACTATTTTATTTCTAGGCTTATTTGACAATTGGTTAGTTGAGTTATTACAATAAACATGTTTATATAAATGGTGGTGGTCTCAATCATAGTTACCAAGAAACTGAGTTGGGGATGGAAAAGGCTTTTTTAGAACCACATTTCTGAGTTATGATCTCCAAAAGTATGGCCCTTTTGGTGCTGCGTGTTTTGACTTCTTTGACTAGGGTCAAACTTGGAAAAAACTCCTCTTTTGGGGGGTGGGGGGCAGTTTTCTCAAACTTTGTAAAATCAAATTTTAGGATTGATTTATGCAAAATCTAGCAAGTAAGGGTTAAATTCCACGAGCTGTGGGTCTCAAAACCAAGCCACAAGAAATAACAAAGTAAGGCTAAAATAAAATCTCAAAATCTTAAGTTTGAGTTCTTCAAAGACGTCCTTAAAAAGAGTAATTACAACCCTATATATAAGTAGCCAAGGAAGTTACTTCCTTATGAAGTACTTTGGAATAGAAAAACTACAAAATAACAAGAAGTGGACTAGTGGTAGACATACAATGCAACCACTCCATGACAAGCTAGTGACACATGATGTTCATGCAAACATTCAATGGCAAGTGACATGGTTTTGCATGTAGCCACCTATTAACATGTGTCCTACATGCAACCATCGCACTAAGAAATAGGTGACTTGCTGCTTACAAACAACCACCTCAATAACAAGCTGTATACAAGAACATAATGCACCTTCTCATTAGTTTTAAATTTGTGATACTTCTCTTGATTTCTTCTCTCAAGTTATTGTCACTACAAAAAATTAAGGTTTTAGAAATCAAAATTTAGGGACAAAATTATTTTTTAGGGACTAAATAATTTTGTTGGAAAAGTGTCGTCATTATAATTTTAGCAACAAAAATTGGACATTAGTGATGAATTATTATCCTTTTGGGATCAAATTTTTTGTCTCAAAAAATAAACCATTTTGAGACCAAATTATTTTGTCCCTAAAAGTTTATTTATTAGTGACATTTTCAAAATTTTGTCGCTAAATGCCTTATTTTTTACTTTTCAGGACGACCTTTTAGCAACTATCCTCATGAAGATGGAAATTAGTCCTTAAATGTCTTTTGCAACAAAATTTTCACTTTTAGAGACCAAAACATTTGGTCTCTAAAACTTTTATATGTTGTAGTGTGCCTACCATCTTTTGATTTTGCCATAGCTGATTCCACTTGTTCAAATGTTTGTTTTGGGTTCTTATGTTTGAATTCTGAATTTTTTTAAGACCTATAGGGAATTGAATATTTGAGGGCTTGCATCTTTTTTCTTTTGTTCTAAACTTGGCAAGTTGGTAAATACATAGTACTTTTAGATTAAAAAATGTCTTCTCCAAGCAAGAGCTGCGTCATCGAGGTACCAAATTTGGAATCAGGATCCTCTCCTTGAGGGTTCCTACTTGACTTCCTACTTGCTGGGCCATTGGGCCTACTTTTAGGCCCAATTTCGATAATCCGAACCATTGACATTTTAAAATTTGTTGAGTATATCATACCTGTAAAAAATCAAGTTGATCGAATATAAGAAAGTATGTGTTTGGAAAACTGTTTATTAAATTTAAAAAAAAAAAACTAGATTTTAGTTAGTTTTTCGAACACATGTTTTCTAATATCCGATCAACTTGATTTTTTACAGGTATAATATACTCAACAAATCTTAAAATGTGAACGGTTCGGATTATCGAAATTGGGCATAAAAGTAGACCCAATGGCCCAGCAAGTGGGAAGTCAAGTAGAAACCTCAAGGAGAGGATCTTGATTCCTAAATTTGTATCTTTTAATTTTTGCAAGGTGGGTTTTTATTTTATTTTTATTCTCTCTTATGTTCTTCTTGGGTTTGATGATGGCAAATACCTGTTCGTTTATGTGATGCTGCATAGTTTGATGTTGGATATCCTATGAATGGTGTTGCTTAGTCACATAAAATTGTGTATGTGGAATCATAGAGTCTGATTAGTGTTGCTTTGTTGCATAAATATTAGTTTGACATGACCTGGCTGTATTGATTGCCATATTCTCATGAGATCCGTGGTTGGTCCTTGGAAAATTTACTTGTTCATGACTTATGCAATATAAGATTTGGAAGTATTGCAATTCTTGATCTGGTCTTGATAGATAGCATTACCATTGCTTCATTTTGTTGGTAGTACGAGCTCGTTTGGTAAAGAATACCATTGTGGAATTGTGCACTCCCAAGGGCAGCCCTACGATCTCCATTAGGCGTGTTTTTTTCACTTGGTTTGGTAAGATATTGTTGAGTAGCTTTTGAATTACTGTCTCATTTTCTCCATTGCTTCTACAGGACCTTTCAAGCTTAATGGTGTTCCTCTTAGACATGTAAATCATTCTTATTTGATTGATACTTCGACCAAGGTGGACATCTCTGGACAATCTTTTTTGGAACTGGACAATGTTGAAAAGTTTGATGACAAGTATTTTGCAAAGCAGGTCGAGAAGAAGAAAAAGAAGGGAGAAGGCGAGTTCTTTGAGGCAAAGAAAGACGTTTGCTTATAATCCTTTACTAAAATTGTGAAATAGGCATTAAATTTTTGTTGTTTTTTTGGACTTATTTAGTTTAAATATTTTTTTGCACTTATTTGGCTTAGATTTGTTTGTTATTACATCAAGCTGCCTTCTTTAGTTAAATTCTATGGATTGTACTATATTTTAGAATCTTGGCAAACGGGGCCTCATAATTGTGTTGAATCTTTCAGTGCATATCTTCTGAAATGCTACGCTTTGGACAAAATATTGATTGTAATTTTTCTCATATTTCAGAATCAGGGAGAAAAAAAAAAGTGGAGTTTTTCCAAAAAACGTCATTTAGAACGCCACTAAATGACGTCATGCGTTAGTTTGTGATGGAAATGGAAGTGGATGTAAAAGATTTTGCAGCATTTTAAAAAACACCGTCTAATAATTTTAATGACGGTTTTCAAACGTTGTAAAGCTATTGTGGCGGCCGTATCAACGACGAAAATTTTAAACATTGTTGTAATATTTTATAGCGTTTTTCAAGCTTTTAGCGACATTTTAAAAAACACCACTAAAACTCAAATTTCTTGTAGTGTTTCTAATGATAACACAAAACAAAGGGAAGGGTTATGCTATAATACACATCTTTATTTTCATGTTATGACATATACATTTCAAATAGTGTATATCATATACACTTTTGATATGTATTTTATGATACATATTAGATATTCTGATAAATAACTAGAAATTGAGGAACATGGCAGCGGTTCATAGAGCTGTTTTTTGTGATTGTTATTTCGATATAATCTAACTTATTAACTTACTACAACTTATCTATAGAAAAAAATACTAGAAATTGAGGATACAGTAATTAAAAAGAAAGCTAGAGAAAATATCTTTGATCAAAAAAAGTAAAAAGTTATGTTTGGCATACATTTTTTGGATGAAAATAGTTATAAAAAGATAAAATAAATTAAAAAATTAATAAAATAAAATGTTACATTCAAATCATAACTATTTTATTTTTTCTTTTATAAAAATTAAAAAAGTTAAAAAATCTATCTCAAACTAGATATTTTAACCTCAAGTTAAAATAATTAAAAAGTCAAAAAATTAAAAAACTAATCCACAATTAAAAAAAAGGCTAAATAAAAAAGAAAGAGTAGGACGGGAAATCGAGGAAAGAGTCGGGTTGGAAAAAAATCATTTGAGGGTTGGTTTGGCAAGGGCTCATTGGGCTTTTTTGACTCAATGAGCCACAAAAGACAGAATAGGCTCATAAGCCATAACAGACAAAACATCACATCCAACCCCATAATTATTACACTCTTCTCTCACAAAAAAGTCAAAAAAGCCAAAAAGCCAAAAAACCCTTCCCAAACCAAGCTTTTGAGCCCAGGCTCATATAGCCAAAAAAGCCAAAAAGCCAAAAAACCAACCCACTTCCCAAACGGAGGCTGAGAGAGAGACAAAGTCAGATGAGAAAATCGGACAAAGAGAGAGTTGGATTGGAAAAGATTTGTCAAGAGAGAGATCGTCATTAATAGTAGAATTGTACTCCCTCGATCTGGTCATGTTTGCTTGGTTTTTTAGAAGAGACATTAGATCCGTAAAACTTATTTACAGAGTACTTAGTTGGAACATGAATAAAGAAATTAATTATCTGTTTGGGTTAATAATTTTTTCATTGATAGGACTATCGAACAATGATACATTCTTCTAATTTTAGAATTCTAATTGAACTCTAATGATATGGCAGGAAATAAAAAAATAAAAAATAAATAAAATCAAGACTAAAACATCACATCACAGTGAATTCCACTCTCATTAGAGTTTATTAAAACTATTTTATTAGAGTTCCCAATTATTTTTCTAGGACTATCAAACCTATAGCCGGGCTAGAATTAAAAATTAAGTGAAGAAATTAGTGAATTTTTAAGCAAAATTTATATTTTTTAGAACAAAAAATAATGATTATTATAATATTATAACTAAAAATTTAAAAATATTATTTTATATCATAATACTAATTATAGTATTACTAATTCAATTATATACAAATAAAATTATTTATCCTACATCTTTAATGTAATATCACTACGTAAATATTTTCTACACTCAGGCCTTGTTTGGGAACAGACTAATTTAGTAACTTTTTGGTTATTTGGCTAAAATATGAGCTAAAAAAAACTAGTATGTTTGGGATGACTTTTTGGTTTTTTACGAAAAGATGTACAAAAAGTAGAGAGAAAAGAGAATCTTTGACTTTTTGGTATGGGTTGTTGGCTTTTTGGCTTTTTTAGTGATTTTTTGACTTTTTGACTAAACCGGCCTGTTGCCTGTTGGTATCATTTATCTTGTATGAGATCAATCCAACGTGACCTTTATCCTTCGTCTAATTAGAGTCTGATTGGAAAAAAAAAAAAAAAAAAAATCATTAAAGAGAGAGGGAGAGAAAAGTCAGATGAGAAAGAGAAAAGTTAAAAATCATAAAAAAAATTTCATAAAAATGATCATGAAAGATTTATGATTCTTAGATTATCTTGATTAGTATGTGATACTTTATTCTAAATATAATCCAAAAGTCACAAAGTTTTCATGATTATTTTCATAAAAGATTTTTCATGAAATCTAACATTGCTGGATGAGAAAATCAAGCAAAGAGATAGATGGATTGGAAAATATTTGTCAGGAGAGAGATTATCATTAATACTCTCTTCATCCATATTAGTCACTTGAAAATTTTAACTTATTGTACCATTATTATATCTTAAAAATATTAAATTTTCATTTGGCAACATAGTTAGGATTAATTTAGTCAATTAAGAATAAAACAAGTTAAAAAATTAATAAGATAAAATGTCACATCTAAAATATAATTATTTTTTTCTCACAACATTACAAAAAAGTCAAAATTTTATTTCAAACAAAACTTTTTTAACCAAACTAAAAAAGTTCTTTCTAAACGAAATCTAATTTTTCAATACTACCCTTTTGACTTTTTTTTTAGAACATCAATTGTCATAATTATATTTTACTATCCTTTTGAATTTTTTTAAAACATCAATTGTCATAATTTTATTTTTTGTATATGAATTTAAAAAAAAAAAAACAAAATAAGAAATTCATATTATTTTAGTTCTTAGTTTTTGAAAAGGACTAATATTTTGAAACAATGAAAAATAAAATAAAAAACTAATATTTTGAAACAAAAAGAGTAGTAGAATTGTACTTAGGGGTGTAATTTTGGCCTGGCCTGGGTCCATGTTGGGCCTTGCGGGCTCTCGCCAAAAATCGAGCCGGGCCGAGTTGGCCCACAGACTAGAAAACTAGGCCTACGCCCAAGCCCAGGCCCAGGGGTATTCGGGCTTTGGGCGGGCCAGTGGACCAGGCCTCGGGCGGGGCCACTGGGCTTGGGCTTGGCGAGCCTAAACAATCTTTTTAAATATTTTTAATTTTTTCCACAAAAATTTTATTATTTTTCATTAAAAAAATATTGGGCCTCGGGTGGGGCGGGCCGGGTCTTGGGTCGAGCTTTTTGAGTGGGCCTTGAGTAGGCCACGGGCCAAGCCAAGTGGGCCGGGCTTCAAAACGATGGCTCAGGCCCAGGCCCAAGGCCTCAGGCTGAGCTTGGGCCCGGGCCTAAACGAGCCAGGCCCACCTTGGGCCACAGGCCAATTTTACACTCCTAATTGTACTCCATTTATTCTTTGTTTGATTATGCCACAAGGTAGTCCTTAATTGACACACAACCGCAGTAGTTTTGACATCAGTAAAAGAGTGTAGTAATGAGTGTACCAATTAATATAGTAATTACATATAATATTAAGGCCAAGTTTGACATCTCTAAAAAAATCCAAAAAGACAAAAAGTTATTAAAAAAGTTTAAAAGTTATCACTATTCACAAATTAAAAATATAAAAAAATTAATTTATTACATGTTTTAATAGAAAGACGTGACTAGTACTGAGCGGAAGATGGAAAGGCTGTCAAACGGGAAAAAAAAAATTAGGTATATAATTTATTAAATTGGAGGGTAATGTTGAGCCAGTGGAGGCCCACCACAGGTCCCGTTTTGATAATTCAAACCGTTCAATGTGTCGAACTCGTCGAGTACTATATGCCTATAAAAAATCACGTTAATCAGATATAGATAGCTACATGATAAAATCCGTTTTGTATAAACAATAGATGGTGTTATAGTTAGCGGTTGACAAAAAACTAACACGTTCAGATAGCTATCGATATCCGATCAATTTGATTTTTTACAAGCATATATTACTCGACAAGTTCTACATATTGAACGGTTCCGATTAGCAAAACGGGACCTGTGGTGGTCCCACACGGGCCGAACAACACCGTCCAATTCAAGCCCGAAAATGAGGCAACCATTTTCCAACTCCTAATAGCCGACTACACTGCCTTAGGTACCGTACGGGCTACTCAATCACTTCTCCTATACACTTATTTATATAATTCTTTAATACATATTTTTTCATAAAAAGTCAAAAAGTTAACCCAAACATCTATCTTTTTTTTTTTTAACTTTTTAATTCAAAAAGATAAAAAGTACACTTATTTAGGACACCCCAAACAACCCTTTAAAGTGAGACTCATGTTAAGTGGTAAAACACATCTATATTCTTAGGCTCCATTCAGGAATGGATTATTTTAATTGACTATTTAATTTTTTACAAAAAGATGTATAAAATAATAAAAAGAATAATATGATGAAATATTTTATTTTATTAATTATTTTAATCTAATATGAGCTATTATATTTCAATAATGGTTGAGGCCTCAAATTCGAGCTCGAATTTGCCTGGATTTTTTTTTTTTTTTTTTTTTTTTTTGGCTGTGTTAGTTTTTTTTTTTTTTTTTTTAAAAAGAAATTTCTCTCTTTTCTTTTCTTTTCTTTTCTTTTTTGTAAGGGTGGTTATATGTAAGAGTGTGTTAAAAAATTAGACATCTTGCACCAACTCAGCCTGAATGGTTTGATAAGGTGAGTGAGTTGGGTTGAACTGATTGGATAATAAAATTGACTGATCAGTTAGACTGCTAGTTAAAATTTGTTAATTTCATATAATTTTGTATGAGTCCATACTATATTTTTATTTCAAATCAGGAAGACTCGGATGAAATTGAAATCAAAGGCATTTCAATTTCTTCAAAATCTTCTTAATTTGAAATAAAAATATAGTAGAGACTCATACATACTATATGGAATTAATAAATTTTAACCAGCAACCTAACTGATCAATCAATTTTATCACACAATCAGTTTAACCCAACGTACTCACCTTATGAAACCACATAAGTTGTTTTTTTTTTTTTTTATTTGTTGGGCTGTGTTGGTTTTTTTTTTTTTTTTAAAGGTGGTTGTGTAAGGATGTGCCAAAAAATTAGACATCCCGCACTAAATCATTGTACAAAATTATATAAAATTAACAAAATTTAACTTGTTAAATTTTGTTAATTTTGTATGATAAGTTGATGTAAGATATCTAATTTTTTGACACATCTCTACACATAATTACTCTTTTAAAAAAAACAAAAAACAAAATAACGAACTAACACAGCCTTAAAAAAAAAAAAAAAAAAAAAAAAAAAAAAAAAAAAAAGAATTCGAGGCGTCTGGCACTACCGTTAATATTTATGTGGTTACTCTTGTAAAATTATAAACACATTGCGTTGCCATACTCACATTACACAATAGACATGTCAATAAGGACAGAATTAGAAACTACGCGGGGCCATGATCCCATGCAACTTTAAAATATTATACAGTGTAAAAGACTAACAGCAGTACATTCACAATTTTATTCCTCACTGCAAAAAAAATTAAGGCTTTAAAAATTAAAATTTAGAAATAAAATTATTTTTTAAAAATTAAATATTTTTGTTATAAAAATTATCGTTATTATATCTTTAGTAACGAAAATTAGAAATTAATGATGAATTATTATCCTTTTGAGACTAAATTTTTGTCTCAAAAATAAATCATTTTAAGACCAAATTATTTTGTTCCTGAAAGTCTATTTATTAGTGATATTTTTAAAATTTTGTCGCTAAAAGTCTTGTTTTTTACTCTTCGGGGCGACCTTTTAGCAACTATCCTCATGACGATAGAAATTAGTTCCTAAATATTTTTTGTAACAAAATTTTCACTTTTAAAAACCAAAACATTTAATCTCTAAAATTCTTATATGTTATAGTGCCTTTTACCATCTCTGGAATAAAAAGGGAAGATATGATGTATGTTTGGAAAATTTTTAAAGAATATTATAAATCAATTTTTTAAATTGTGCTTGCTACACCATTAAGAAAGTTCGGAGGGAGAAGAATTGTGTGAATAGTAGGGGTAGGCAACGGTTTATCCGAACCGCTCAAACCGCCCAATCCGCATATAAATGGGCAATTTCGCAAACATAATACGGGCGGATGCAGTTTGAAATATGACAAATTTGCGGGTTGCGGGCGGGTCGCGGTTTAAACCCGCCACCCGCAAAACCGCCCGCACTTTAATTATTATTATTGTTATTTTTTTATATACCAACTTTGTAACTTTAACAGGAGCCCCATTATGTTCTCTATGACACTAAGATCCTTATTTTTAAGTATTTCTCAACTTTCTTAATGCCGTAGAATTATCAAGTCTTAAACTTGATTTCTTATATATTTTCATTGGTGACTCATCCACTTTTTTCTAATAAAATTTTCCTTCTGGTGGTCGATGGAGCTTCTAGTTTGATTATTGATTACTGAACTGGCAATTCTAATTGCGTACAACCTTTAATGCATTGATATACATTTTTTAATACATCGATATACATTTTTTTTATGGCAAAAATACTAGTGTAGGGTCTCTTTGTTTTAGGTACTTTCATTTAATGCATTGATATTCAATTTTTATTTGTAAACTCATCAGAAAATTGTTGTCAAATGATCACAAATATATAAAATGAATCTGATGCCTAAATTCAATGGGGAAAAAAAACTCAAAAATTAATTTTTAAAGAAAAAAGTGTAAACCACAAACTGTCTGTACATCCGCAAACCCTATTCGCATAAACCGCAAACCGCACTGCGGGTGGTTGCGGGTTGACCTTTTCCCAAACCGCATAAATGCGGACGGGTCAAAACCGAACCGCAAACCGCACAAAACCGATCCGCGAACACCCCTAGTGAATAGAATCATTTTTCCTAACAAAATATAAATCTCTGTTCTTTCATATTGGATTGTCTTCTTATTTTGCACACAAAAAATCAAACCAAAAAAAAAAAAACTTCCTCTTATTAGTGATTTCTTTTTTGAATTTTTTTTATTTTTATGTATATATAAAAATTTATATATTATATTATACATTTATGTGTACTTGTGTCTATGGTGAAAAAAATTTATTTATCTTTCAACTTGTTTGATAATCCTGCCAAAAAAGCTAAAAGGCTAACTTTTAACCATTTTTCTAAAACAACCCTTAATGTTTATGTCACGATTTTTTCATTTTATCAAATTACTCTTTATAAGACCATCTCTAATAGTTCATCAATTCTTTCATTAAATTTAAATTTGATGAAAAAAATTAATGGTTTCATTAGATTAGTATCAAATCGAGGATATCAAAAATCTTTCACCAAATTGAGGATGTCTAGGAGCTTTGATCAAATCACTATTCATAACCATTGAATTTTCACCATCGTCCCCCCAAATGACCACCTCTAGGCAAAAATTTGTGAAAAAAATACACTGGCTAATCGACTAGCCAGATATTCATCCGATCATCCACCCAGTCGACCGGTGTTCTGATGAAAGCTTAAAATCTTTCGCTGGAGCACTTAATATCAAATTGAGATTTTACTCAAATTTTTACTCAAATTTAGTGAAAAGAAAAAGATGCATCTTTGGAGATGCTCTAAAAGTGTCTCCAACGTTTACTCTTTTCTTTCATCAAAAAAGAAGTCCACTTTTGATACTTCAAAGTTAACATCAAACAATATTAAATTGAGGATTTCTTCAACTTTTTATCAAATTGAAGATGCCTAAAATCTTTCGTCAAATTACTATAGATAGCCATTGAGACCATACACCGGAAGACCGGTCAGTTGTCCTCTCAGACAACCTCTTCCATATACACTTTGTGTGAGGCTTCAACCACTCCACCATTGTTAAGTAAGACAGTACCACACAATACCACAACTGCCCAAAGAAACCTAGAAAAGGCCTCCATTGGGATACAGAAAGAAATACAGACAAAAAAGCAATGCAGAAACAAGTTTGGATATAAATAGACAGTTAAATATTATTATTATTTAGAGAGAGAGAGAAAGAGAAAGAGAGAGAGAGAGAGAGAGAGAGAGAGAGAGAGAGAGAGGGTTTTGAGTTTTAAAGAAAGAAAGAGTTATTGCTGGGGTTTATATACAGAGGGAGAACATGAAAGAATGGATGGGTAGGAATAAAACCAGATAGTATTTACAGCACTTTTTAGCCGTAATGCAAATTAAATACCATATATTAATATAAATTTAGAGAAATGTTATTCATCATTATTTTATTTTCTTTACTGTATTTCACTTCTTAAGTATAGTGATAGAATCAAAATCATGTATATGTGTATTATCCATATTATTTAATAAATAATGAAACTAACCAGGACCGATAAAAAAATCATTTAGGAAGCGAATAGTTTTAATATATTATTTTGGTGATATGTGATATTTTTGATCAGCAAAAGTGAAACTTTATTGATGAAGAAAAATTTGCAACGGAGAACTTACATCAATAAAGAATGGAGGTACAACAAGCATCATAACTATACTCAACAATCCCAACTAGGTTGCACCGAATAGGTAGCTCCACTACAAGAAAACTGGGCTTAAAAGACGGAACTTTTTGCGACGGCACATTTGCCGTCTCAAAAAATGACTTTTTGAGACGGCATAACCTGCCGTCGCCAAAAATGTGACTTTTTGAGATGGCACAACTTGCCGTCACAAAAAATGTGACCTTTTGCGACGGCAGAAATTGCTGTCGCAAAAAAATAGAGTATTTGTGACAGCAAAAATTGCTGTCGCGATAAAGAAGAGTATTTGCGACGGCAGAAATTGCTGTCGCAAAAAAAAATAGAGTATTTGCGACGGCAGAGATTGTTGTCACAAAAAAAAAAATAGAGTTGTTGTGACGGCACCAGCTGCAGTCGCACCAAAAAAAAAAAAAAAAAAAAAAAAAAAGAGCTTTTTGCTACTGTAAAAGGTGCCGTTGCAAAAAAAAAAAAAAAAAGTAAATATATATATATTGTGGCTTTGAGACGACTTCATATATATATAGTCACAAAATGGTTTAAACAAATGCAACGATATTTTTCTGTCACAAAAAAAAAATAAAAATAAAAAACAACGTCGTCTTACTCTTTTGATATAACATTTCTCTTTTCACCCATTTTTTCATCTTCCTGTCTCTCTGTCTTTGTCTCTCTTCTCTTTCTTTCTCTCACTCATCACTCTTCTCTGTCTGTCTGTCTCTCTCTTTCTCGCTGTGTCTCTGTCTCTCTTCTCTTTCTCTCTCTCATTCATCACTCTTCTCTGTCTGTCTGTCTGTCTGTCTCTCTTTCTCTCTATGTCTCTCGTCCATCTCTCTTCTCCCTCTCCTCTCTTTATCTCTTTTCGCTCTCTTTTTTTTTCTCTCTTTCTCTTTGTCTATCTTTTTTCACCCATTTGTTCATCTTCCTCTCTCTCTTTTCTTTGTCTCTCTCACTCATCACTCTTCTCTCTCTATCTGTCTATCTGTCTGTCTCTCTCTGTCTCTCACTCATTTATCTCTTCTCTTATCTCTTTTATCTCTCTGTCTCTTTCGCTCATCTATTTTCTCTCTATCTCTCTTGCTCATCTCTCTATCTCTCTCATCTCTCTTCTCTCTTCTCTCTTGCTCATCTCTCTATCTCTGTCTCTGTCTCTCTCGTTCATCTCTTTTCTCTCTCTGTCTCTTTTTCTGTCTCTCACTCTCACTCTATTTCTCTCTTTGTCTCTTTTTCTCTTCTTTCTCTTTCCAACTCATCATTCTTCTCTATCTATCTGTTTTTGTCTCTGTCTCTATATCTTTTTGTCTCTCGCTCATCTCTCATCTCTCTATCTCTCTCATCTCTCTTCTTTCTCTATCTCTCTCGCTCATCTCTCTTCTCTCTATCTCTCTCTCTCGCTCATCTTTCTTCTCTCTCTGTCTCTCTCTTTTTCTATGTCTTTCTCTCGATTTTCTCTTTTTGCTATATTTCTTTCTCTCTTTGTCTATCTCTCGCTCATCTCTTGTTTCTCTCTATTTTTCTGTCAGTCTCTCTCTCTATCTCTTTCTCTCTATCTATTTATCTTTCTCTATCTCTTTCTCTTTGTCTCTCTCTCACTCATCACTCTTTCCTCTCTCTTTCTCTCTGTGTGTCTGTCTGTCTGTCTGTCTATCTGTCTCTCACTCTTCTCTTTCTGTGTTTGTCTGTCTCCCTCATTGTGTTCACCTTGCTCCCTCTCTTCCTCCACTCTTATCTATTTACCAAGCTCTCCACTATAAGAAAATGCACTTTTAGCGACCACTTTATCTCTCTCTCGCTCATCACTCTATTTATGTCTCTGTCTCTCTCTCTATCTGTCTCTCACTCATCTCTCTCTCACCACTCATCTCCTCTACTACCTTCACCACTACTACAAATGTCATTCCACTACCACTATTATTACCACCATTCCACCTCTACGACTACTATTACTACCACTCCACTACCGCTACCACCACTGCTACCACCACCGCCACTACTACTACTACCTTTCCTCCACTGCCGCCACTCCATCTCCCATACCACTACCACAACTTCACCACTAATCTCTTTCGCCATCACCACCACCACCACCACCACCTCTTATCCACCACCTTCACCACTACTGTCGTTCTCTCTCCTCTACTACAAAAAATTTGTTTGGTTATGGTTTTTTAATAGAGTGTTGAATTGAGTTTTGAATTGTATGTAGAATTGAGTTTTGAAAGTTAGATGTGACATGTGAAATAAGAAAATTTGTCTGGTGATGAGTTTTCAAAATAGTTTTCAAAACTTAATTTAACCTATAATTGATAAAAAAAAATACACAACTCATAACTTGATATCTGTATTTTTGATCAACAGTCATAACCAAACTATTTTTAAAATACTCAAATAAAAAAATGTTTTTTTTTTCAATTAATTGTTTTTAAGTAATTTTTTTGAATTTTTTTTTTCAAATCATTTTTTTTTCAAACAACTTCTATATCAATTATTTTCTGTCAATTAATTTTTTTTGCCAGTTAATTTTTTAGACCTGTATAAATACTAAAAATATTAAGAATATTAAAAATATTCCGAAAATCAAAACCACATAAAATTAAGAAAAATGACTGGTAGCTCGAAAAACTTGGCTCGATTTTGGCTCGAATCGCAAAACGACGTCGTTTTGCGATTTTTTTTTTTTTCCTTTTTCGTCCTTTTCTTTCTCTTCCTTTTCTTCTTCTTCTTCTTCTTCGTTGAACACAGAGAAGAACAGATGGGAAGAGGAGGAGAGAGGGAGAAAGAGAGAGGAGAGGAGAGAAGGGCCCCTCCTGTGCCTCCACCGCCGCCGATCGTCGCAGCATCGCCGATCGTCGCAGCCCCGCCTCCTCCAGCCCGATTTTGATGGTCCCCTCCCCTCCAGTTCTCCTTCTTCCTCCTCCTTCCTCCTTCTTCTTCTTCTCTTCTTCTTCTTCTCCGAATTCGAGCCAAATTCGAGCCTCCGAATTCGAGCTACGAATCGGAGTTGCAAAATTAATTTCCCCCCTTTTTTCCCCGTCTTTCCCCCCCTTTTTTTTCATTTCCTTTCAGGTTTGTAGAGCCCTAAGTTTCGGAGCCCTAAGTTTCGAAACAACACTGTCTCTCTCTCTCTCTCTCTCACGGAGGCGATCGGCGACAGTGGTGGCTAGCGACGATCGACGATCGGCGACAATGGCGGCGAGCAGCGATCGAATCATCGATTCGAAGGTATTCTTCTCTTCTCTGCTCTTCTCTTCTCTTATCTTCTTACTTCAATTTAGAATTCTTATTTCTTTGTGAGTTGGGAAAAAAAACAACCTTAAATGGTGAAAGAGATTTTTGATGGAACTACTCAACTCATTTCGGGGTGGTTGTTACAGCTGTTCCTAATCAAAGGATAAATTGATGAAGTTAATCATAAATTCATTTCCTGTAATAAAAAAAAAATTATGTATATATAGAACCAATATCCTGTCCATCACTACCAAAAATTATGAATCCATAAATTCATTAATTGATTTTTAAGTTTACTTTTACTATTTACTAATTTATCATTTAGATTGGAAATCAAACATGATTAATTTATCATGGTTATCAAACATGCTTCTTCATAGCCTTTCCAGATCCTCTCTCCTGTGTTGATTTTGCATCTTTTTGGTTGAGATTATTAGCCTTTCAAACATGATTTTGCATTTGAAAAGGTTCTGCGGGACCCCACAATTTGGTGTTACTAGTGGCTAGGAAAATTCATTTACAGCATATATTTTTGCCTAACTTGATTGTCATAATGGACTATAATATCAAGTTATGTATTTAAATAGTTGTAAGGTTCGTGTTACAAGCTATGTCTTTGGTAAGTGAACAATTGTGTTGTTTCGCGAATGGTATAATTCATTTCCTTAATTTTTTTTACCAATGTAACCATTTCAAGTCCAAAGTTGGTGCCACACCCTGCACAGCGAAGCTGAAAATTTTAAGTTGAGCAGAGCACTGATGCATTGTGTCTTTTGGCCTTTTTTTGGAGCAACAAAAGGAGATTGACAACTTTTTTCATGAAGTGGGTAAACGCTAGGGAGTATTAGCTTCTCTTTCTCTTTATTTAAGTTTTACATGCATTTCCTGCTACTAAAAATTTACTTTGGATTTAAAGGCTATCAAAAACATATCAGCAGTTGGTGAGATATCCTGGTATTTCCTATATTATTCTATAATCGTTCAGTTATTATATATATGTATATGTATATATAATCCCTGGTAAGGGGAGGTTATCAACTGGTAAATTGGCCACATACATCGGTTTTTCTACAACTCTAGCAGTGGTGGTGATGCATCTTGCCTGGGGGAGCTGTAAGAATTAAGGTGAGCACGGCTAATGAGGCATAGTGCTTGTCTGCCGTGCCATTTAGGATTTTACTATTTCCAGCTTTGTTTAGTAGAACTGTCTGTTGATAAAATTAAAAGAGCATTTTGATCTGATCCTGTTTCTTTCCTGCAAATCTGATGCATCTACTTAATTGTAGCTCATTATTTTATCCTTTGAGTTGCAGATTCGTCTGGTTACGGATAAAGAGTCAAATAAACCTAGAGGCTATGCTTTCATTGAATACATGCATACACGAGATGTGAAAGGTTTGCAGTAGTTTAATTTTGTTTTTATTTTTTTCGGTTATGTCATATGTTGATTCTGACTGCTTCATGTATGTCATGCAACTGCATATAAACAAGCTGATGGGAAAAAGCTTGATAACAGAAGGGTGCTTGTGGATGTTGAACGTGGTAGAACTGTTCAAAACTGACGTCCTCGTAGACTTGGTGGTGGACTTGGAACAACTAGGGTTGGAGGGGAAGATGTTAATCAAAAGTATTCTGGGAGGTAATTGGTTTGATGGCAACATTTGCAATGGGCCCATCTGGATGTTTTCATTTGGATGATCTTGTTGGGTTTGTGTCTTATATTTCTCTGGGATTCATATAGTTATGGGTGTTTTACATGCATTTTAATTAGGTTGTGGAGTCCGAAATTCACTAAGAATATAAGATTTGTAGGTTTTATTAATCATATGAGATTACAATTACTATGATTTATTTATAAATAGAGAACTTGTGAGAATTTTAGAGGTGTGAGATTGAAAGGGCTGTAGAGATGTAAGATGTAAGAAAAAAAAAAAGAAAACAAAAGGGTAAATGTTAAACAACAGTAGTCAAACACTAAGTTGGCACAAGAATCCAATGCAGGGAAAACTTAAATAATTGCAAATCATCAATGGAAACTCTTCAGAGCTTCATAAACTCATTGAGAAATAAGTGTTTCAAATATTATGAATATATTACTAGTTTAGACATTGTCAAGTGTCCTCCCAAAAATTGCAGTTCAAAAGTTATAGCCAACGCTCAACATTTACAATTCCAAGTTTGTAGCTGGTTTTATCCTTAGGAAGGAACCACCTCAAAATGAAAAAACTGACAAAAAAAACTTTGTTAAAACACTTGCAATCCAAAATATTTTTAAAACATTGTCTCAATGCACTGAGAACTGCATTAATATATGTAAATCTAACACCTAGAACAATGTAGACAATACATGACAACACTAAGTCACTTGTACAAAATTATGAGTATTATTGGTACATTATTGTCTCTTTTGAGGTTTTATTTCTTAATTATGCATTTACATCTCTTTTGAAACTTCCTAAAATTCAATTTCAAATGTAGCATCATGGTTCAAAAAACTGGTCGGCTCGTATCGGTTTTTATCCTCTCCAATTTGGAACAGATGGTGTCACTGATGAGAACAAAGCATGCACACTGACATGTCAGTTTGAACCGTAGCAGTTGGTTCATAATATTAAAAATTAACCTTTTAACTTTTGGCCTTTGAGGCACAACTACTAGGCTGGCCATGTAAATGTTAGTTCTGTTCCATCTTCTATTTATCAAGTCTTGAATTTCATGTTAGTTGTGTGGATTAGAAGTTGGGACGGTTATATCCAACGGGGATGTTCAATAATTTTTACTAGGTGTCAAATGTTGCCTCAAGGAATTTACAAAAAATAAAAATAAACAAATTAAGAGCAATTCCAATGAATAAAATACATTAAAAAAAAAAAAACTTACCCTTTTGCTTGACATCCATTGCTTTAAGCATCCCAAAGCATAATTTACAGATTTTATCAATGTTCCTATCTGTAGGAATCCACATCATTTAATGAGAAAACAGTCTAATATATCTTAATTGCCAAAGCATGTATTGGTAGCTTACACTTTTTTTGATGTAGTGCCTTTACTATTCACTTGGATTTTTCTCTTTGTTCTTGAGAGCCTATGAGTTTGTGTTAGGTTGTCATAATAAACCTCAGTATGCAATCTTTGTAATGAGTTTCTGTTTGGGGAAGATGTTAATCAAAAGTATTCTGGTATTGTTGTCCATTGCGAGAGTCCGGGAGTTCAGTGAGTGTTCAATCGGAATTTTGAAGACAGCAATAACTACATCATACCGTGATTACAGTTTTTCCAAGTAAGGGTTGAAGGGTATTAAGTTCTATCTCATGTTTAAAGTTAATATAGTACAGTGGTGGTAGTAATGTTGTATCCCAAGTTCAAATGGGTTTTTGTGGTGCTAATATGTTCCATGGAAATTAAAGCTATCCAATTTGTTGAAATATGATTTCAGTGGAATTTAATTTGAAGTTCCAAACTTTCACTACAAAAAATGACACTTTTGGCTACCAAATTATTGGTAGCCAAAAGTCAAAAATTTAGTCGCCAAAGGATTTAGCGACCAAAATTTTTTGTCGCTAAGCTCGTCGCCGTTACCCTGTCGGCGATAGTATTGGCGACCAAAATTTGTTTGGTCGCCGAAAGTGTACACATTTGGCTACTAATTTTGGTTTAGTCGGCAAAAGGTATGTTTCCGCCACTAAATCATTCGTCGCCGAATGAGGGTTTTGGCTACTAACTTGTTTTGGTTGGCAAAAGGTATCACTTTTAGCTACTAAATAATTGGTAGCTGAAAGTACACATTTGGCTACTAATTTTGGTTTAGTCGGCAAAAGGTATGCTTCCGCCACTAAATCATTAGTCGCCGAATGAGGGTTTTGGCTACTAACTTGTTTTGGTCGGCAAAAGGTATCACTTTTAGCTACTAAATAATTGGTAGCCGAAAGTACACATTTGGTTACTAATTTTGGTTTAGTCGGCAAAAGGTATGCTTCCGCCACTAAATCATTAGTCACTAAAAGTGCTACCCATAATTTTAATTTTACTTTTGCCCACTAAAAGTTTCGTAGCCAAAAGCCTCCTCACCAAAACATTTGCTCATGTATTTAGCTACCAAAATATTTGGTGGCCAAATACTTTAACATTTTTTTTTTTTTAAATAAAAACTTCTAAACCACCTGTATCCATTATTAATACAACCTGTACCCTGTATAAACAATATAATCCATCAACAACGATTACACACATTTCAGTTCCAACCACCCAAAAAATTAATATTGAACGTCCACTTACATATATATTACAAATTTCATAAGAATCAAGTCTAATCCCACGTCAATAATTTATTGTACATACATAATACTGGAATACCACAATTTATTGTACTCCTACAACTTCTGTACCACAACAAAAATTATTTTGTACAACAAAAATTATATTCTACCAAAAATTTGCTGTTTAAGCCTCGCAATGCTCTCCAACTCATCTATTTGCTGTTTCTTCCGTTGTCTCTCCAACTTTAATTCAGCAACTTCCCTAGCCTTCTCATCGAGCTCAAGTTCACTAGCCTCCAGTGCCTGGTGTGCTTTCTTGAACATCCTCATCTTCTCATCAGCCACCATTTCCATTTTCTTCAATGCCTCCTGCACCACCTCAGCAATTTGGTTGCATGCCTCCTGTGGAGCTATCACACGTCTATCTTCTCCAGATTCTGGATTTCTTGATGAGTCCATATCAAGTTCTGTACATAATTATTACATTATAAGAGGAGAAGAAAAAAAATGAGAAGGGGAAAAATAAGAAGAAGCAGAGTTGAGAGAGAGGGAAACTTCAAATGCAGCAACTAAGTCCCAAATGAATTCAAAAGAATGTTTAAACAACTAATCGTCCAATAGGGGTTATCATCTAAACCTAATTCTAAATGCACATTTAATATTGAAACCAACACAAAGATTTTCGATAATCTAATACTTGATTGAGAACCTATAGAACTTTAATTGAGATACATCAACTCAATCTGATATGAGATGAATGAGACTTGAAAAAAGTAAGGTCAAATAGATCAAAGCACGTAATCTTAAACATTATCCCGACATGAAAATTAAAGGCTATGCCAATCTGTACAAACTTATAAGTAATTTGTTAATATTTAATCCACAATTTATGGAAACAAGATCCCCTTTTTTCATGTTTAGACATAGAGATGAAATTTCCCTGTTCAAAATAAGAGTCAAATTATTAGAAAAAACATAAAGAAATTCATGTAGAATAGAAGCCAGTCAGGTAAAATAAATTAAATTCAGATAAAACTTAGGCTATTGCTTTAGGCTATTAAATTCAGATAAAACTTAGGCTAAATAAATTCAGATAAAACTTAGGCTAGAAGCCCCGATGACGAACTCTCTATTGCTTTAGAAGCAACATGTTTTTTTTCTAGCAGTCTATCAAATACTGCAGTCACTATAGCTTTACCACTTATCAAATCCTATATCAACACAAAAGCCAGTTTAAAATAAGTGAACACAAAAAAATTATTATATCTAAATAATGTAATCAACATTCTAGCTCACATGAGCAAATCAGAAAACTCTACAAACCCAAAATGAAACCAACATTTACAAACACAACCCACCCCTACTTAAAATAAGAACAGAATGAAGAAAGCAAAATCATTCAATCCACAATGAGCAACTCCCAGGATTTGATAAGTACTAGGCCAAGAATCATTCAATCCACAACCCACCCCTACTATGAGATGTTCTTATATTTCTAAGAACTAGGCCAAGAGCTTTAGTATGATCCATCCCAACCAAGTAAATATCAGTTCAGCCCCAAGAAAAAGAAATAAGAACAAGCTACATAAAAGTAGGCACTAAAATAAGAAAGAAAAAAAATGTACCATATGAAACTTATTGGCCAGGATTTGAGCAATAGAAAAGCTATATCACCTTATCTTTCGGAGCCTTCCCAATGGCATTGCCGAGGATGAGCCGTGCACCCTTCAGATTCAACTGTCGTATTTCAAACTGGGCAGCCAATGACGGTTGTCCTAATATTCTGTCCACGTAGCTCCAAAGCACTCTTGCACCTTCTCTGCATTGTAAAGGACAAATTTTAATGAGTATATCATTGACTATGGACACGGGGAAATAAAAATCATCTTAGCACCACCACCATCATTATCATTGATATCATTTTAATAATAACACAATGATTGTTATGTTCAGGACAAAGACACGTATACTTCTAGTAGCAGGACATTGCATTTGAGTTCATGAAAAATAATACATTTAAATAATATTAACTGGAATTAATACCGAATGTACATGAGATACTTCACTTCCTCAAGTGGATTCAGCCAGGAAAAAAAAATGTAAAACATTCTTTTTGCTTATAGACTCCAATACCTTGTTGTGTAGATCCCTGCTGCAAGAGCTGTCACTCCACCGACAGCCACAACCAGCTTATTTTGATCAGTTAATATCGCATGCAAACCACCTGCAAAACACAAATAAATCCCCATCAAGCAAAGCTCTTTTAAACACAAATTTACATCAATAGCCAAATGAAGCAGTCACAACAGAGTAGAATTTTTGGGCATTTCAATAGAGAATTTATTTATTTTGATCAAATTATCAACCAAAAGAATCTTCCCAAGTCTGCTTCATGTAACTAAACCGAATATGTCAACAACTACATCAATTTCAAATAATTCTTTTGGTGCTTCATTCATAGCACTCAACAAAGTTAAATTAGATCCAATAATTTAACCATACCTGCAAAGGACAGCATGTGGTATGGTTAGGCGACACCTTTCACCATCAAGTGGGTCACAGGGACTTTTTATATCATGTGCCCATATTCTTAACTTCACTGTACAAGGTAACTCAGCAGCTGCTGTAGCAGCCAATGACGCAGCAAGTTCAGATTGAATTCTACTAATAATTGGGAAAGAAAAATTACAAACTGTTCACTATCCAATCCAATTAAATAGGCCTGTGTAATTAGAGTCAAATATGTAGAATTGAAAATGGGGCATCAAAATATCTAAGTCATGCACACCAAAGTCATGGACTAGTAAAATTTAACAATATCTTCGCTTTGCACACATCAAAAAAATTCAAAACAAATTTCTATAATCATTTTACTTTCTTCTAGAACAACTCATTTAAATAGCCAATTTACAATAACAGGCTTGCAAATGAGCTATGACCAACAAAACAACAAATCTAAAATTGGAGGGGTTTCTATTGGCTTCGAAGACTCCATTGTCTACCTTATCTAGGGGAGAACTCAGGCAGGCCCAAGTCCAGCCCACAAAATTTTAGGGCTTGAGCAATATAATTTCAAATTTAGTCCAGGCTTGAGCAAAATAATTTCAAATTTAGTCCAAGCTTGAGCTAAGATCTGCCAACCCAAATGAAATTCTGTTTTAGCTTGGGCAGGGGCTTCTCCCAACTCAAGCAAATGTGAATTATATTGTTAATATATAACTATAATTATTAGATATATAATAAAATGAACTATACACATAAAAATACTCATTATTTCCCACATTAGATGGGAAATACCACAATAAATACCACAATAAATGCATTTGCAAGCACTTAATATGCTAGAACATAATGTATCTGCTTATGTATACATTATGTATATACACAAGTGTATAAAATATAATGTAATGTTGCCAAAGCAATGTTAAACAAAAAATGAAGGCAAACCCAGCAAAGCAGGGAAAGAAATTCAACAAAATATGTCTTCCCTTGTCTTATATAAAATTTCCTTAGCAATACACATGTGAAATGAAATTCATCAAATTTACAAAATTGTTCAAATGAAATTCATGGAATTCATATTATAGTTCAAGAATTAAAGAAATTCACAAGTACATAAAAGAGAGCCATAATTCAAACAGTTAAAGTTTTTTTTTTAAAATTATTTTTTTAAATCACAGAGACAAAAAGAGACCCATAGTTCAAAGAATTAAAGAAATTAACGAAAAAAAAATGAGAGAGACTCACATCAGTTCCTACAACTAGATCATCACGAAGATAGCTGTTATCCATCAGAAACAGACAGATTCAAGGTCTCAAAACGTTAAAATAAAAAAGATAAAACAAACCCAGAAACAAAAAGATAACAATAATGTCTCTCTACACAATTTCAGTGACAAAAATTGCCAATCAAACAAGCAAAATCAACAGACGAATTGAGGGCTCGGAGTCCTAAAAGTAATGAAAAGATCTAAAGAAAATACGAGAGAGCAATTGATAAAACAGAAACATGCGTATTAAACAAAATCTCACATGTCTCTAGAATGAATCACATGTGTATATATATATATATTTCAAAAGAAACTTTAACCAATCAAATAGGCCATATTGAATAGCTTCAGACCATGAAGCATTAGAGCATCTCCAACCATGCTCTCTAAAATGCCTCTTCAAAGTACACCAAAAACTACCTTCTTTATTTTGCCTAACTAGTTTAGCTAGTGTACACTCCAACCATACTCTTTATTTTAGCTAACCAATCAAACTAACTTAACTAAATTTTAAAAAAAAAACTATTATAAACATTAATAAATAAATAAATAATCTTTTTATAACATGCTGCATATATTGACGTGGCATTTGCAAATATTTTTTTATTTAAAATATATAATTAAATTACTTATAAAAAAAATATTTTCAAATAATCATATTATCTCAACGGTCATATTTTGAAACGGTAATATTCTCTCAACGGTGGTAAAATCATGGTCAAGGTCAAACTCGTTGTTCATTAGGTCGCTAAAATATGCATTCCCTTGATATTCCATCTAAAGCACAATTGTTCATACCACACAAAAAGAAAACAAAAGAAAAAGAGTATCAATTCATGGCCTAATTCCAAAAATTATGAATTAGTGAATGGTGGACATAATACACTTTGAAATCTCTGAAATCTGATTTAATATTGCATAGAAAGTGATGCACTAAAAATTTGAGTCATAAAAATCTCTGAAATCTGATTCATAGAAAGTGAATATTGCATACAAATCTCTGAAATCTGTTTTGAATATTGCATAGAATGGTGGACATAATACAATTAGAACAAATCTGATTCATAATGCATAGAAAGTCATGCACTAACAAATGTGATGCACTAACAAATTAAAATGTTCTAATTGTTCATTAATTTAGTGATGCACTAACAAATCACTTTAAATTTTTCCTGATTCACAAATGGACATAATACACTTTAAACTAATTTTCCTGATTCATCAATGCACATAATGCACATAATGCACTAACTAACTAACAAATGGACATAATGCACTAACTAATTTTCATATATTGACTATTCATATATTGAATACAGTCTAGGAACCTAATCCAAGGACCCACAAATGTAAAACTGCATAAATGATCTTCATTGTTTGCTACAATCTTCCACTCCAAAACAGAACCACCAATCATAATGATGAGAAAACAAACTCAAATTTAGAAAGAAAATAAAAACACTTCCCTGATCATATTAAATACAAATCAACCCAAAAGTACAAATTATAAACATCATTCATGATCTTATCAACCTCAATTCTAGCTTACTTTGCCACCAAAAAAAAAAAAAAAAAACCAATTCAAGCTTGAAATAATTGAAAGAACATGTCAAATAATACTTGGCATGAAAACCCAACAAGAATATCAAGAAAAATCATTCAACTTATGTAGATCAGATTATAACTTCAGCACTCTAGTGTTTATCAAAATCAGATCCACAATTAACCAAAGCACATAAATAATAATCAAAACAAATATAACCTTCATCTTCCATCTTCAATACTTAATCTGAGCTTCATGTCCAAATCAAACATCCAAGGACAAAATTAACTAAAACTAATTTCTTACCTTCTTATGCAGAAAAGTGTTTAATTTTTTCAAGAGCTACATCAATTTCAGTTGACAGAATTACAAGAGCTACCCTTATTAACAAGAGTTCTGTTTCATACTCTCCATTAACAATAAATGAAGTGTGATGATATGTTACAGTTGACAGAATTACAAGAGCTACATTAATTTCATACTCTCCATTAACAATAAATGAAAAATTAGCAACCCTTATTAACAAAAGTTCTGTTTCTCTATCTTTCTCTTCTCTTCTCTTCTGGGTTTGAGGCAAAGCCAAATGATGTGCAAGTTAGGTGAAGGCAGAGATTATCTATTGGGTGTAGAGATCTGAGTTTGATAGCCCATTTTTTATACTTTTTTTGGGTTTTTTTTGTATCTGCTGAGCTTATTGTTGAGAGAGGTTTGCAGATATGTGGTGGGTGGGTAGTGGGGTGCAATGGTGGTTGGAAGGTTTGCAGAGGTGTTTATATATATATGGGGTATATGTTTTGGTTTGAATTTTGTTTGGTTTATGTATTTATGGAAAGACTTCAAAGGACAATGATATGGGCAGGGCACCACATGGCTTTGTTGAAACATGACTACTACTCATATTGAATCAATTTCATACTCTCCATTAACAATAAATGAAAAATCCTAATATGACAATATTTTGAGAACCCAAATTCTAATCTGTCTTTTCTTCGAACACCTTCAGTGCATCATCCACCTAACCAAGTTTCTATGAGAGAATAAAATCAAGTGTCCATGAACAAAGAGAAGTATATGATAATATTTTGAGAACCCAATTTATGATCGGTCTTTTTTACCTCAGAAACCAAACGAAGATTGAGGAAGCATAAAACCATTAAAATATCTTCAAAAAAAAAAAAAACTAAATTTCCATGAACAAGGCACTAATTTCAGTACACAAACCCAATTTTTGCAAATGGATTGCCCTAAATCATGTATTCCTTTGCAGATAGATGATGGGGAAGAACAGGGAAGTGGAGAAAGAGAAAGAGAAAGAGAAAGAGAAAGAGAGCCATACCTGTGATCATCAATGGGCTGGAACAGAGATGTTGCTTGCAACGATGGAGGCCAACACAATGGCGGGAAGAATGCTTTGCCTAGCAATGGACGCTGGCTACCTGTGGAGAGCCAAAACGAGAATTGGCAAAATGCCTCCTCAGATGCAGAGCGCGTTGGAGCTTCGAAATCCAACTTCAATAGGCAAAATGCCTAATTCTTTCCTTTTGGCTCTTGCGTTGGAGATGCTCTTATAACAGCTCCTATAACATGATTTGGGGATTTCATCAATTTTTATACAATCACACGTTTTAGATTCAACAAACACACTAAAATTTTAGATTCAACAAAATAATTTCTTTTATACAATAAGAACCTAAAACTAATTTTTTAGGTCCTCAATCAAAACATTATTTTTTCAATTGAAATCTCCAAATCAAAAACAATTTTTTTTTTTTCAAATCTCCAAATCTTAACCCTATAACAAATAGGTTCCAAACCTGGTTGAAGGGAGAGATTTTTCTTCATCGAGTCCCTCCGCCGTGATTTCGTTTCTCTCGTCTCTCCGTCGTTCCCCTTCCGGCTGGATTCTTTCCTCTCTGTCGTTTCTTTTATCTGCTTCACCAGTGTCAAGAACAGAGCTGCTATCAGAAAGAGAGAGAGAGCTGGAGGAGGGCAGAGGCGTGATGGCGGTGATGCTCCCGTACCCGACGCCGACGGAGACAAAGGCGAGAGAGAGATGGAGGAGGGCAGAGGTGTAAGAGAATGAGAAAGAGGGAGAGAGTCAGAGACATAAAAATGAAACTTACATTTCCCTCCCAAGTTTCCCTCCGAACTCTGAAGCACAATGTTTAAAAATTTTAATTATAATCAACGACTAATATTTTGTCGGTAAAAGTAAAAATAATAAAAAAAATATATAAAAATAGGCACTAAAATAAGAAAGAAAAAAAAAATATATGTAACAAATATAAGGAATAAAAGTAACAAATATATTAAAATTATATTTAAATAAAAATATAAGTAATAAAATTATAAATTTAAAAATTTAAAAATATTAAATTATCTTAAATATTTGTCGTAATATTTTTTTTACTGAAAAATATAATAATATATTTTAAAATCTTATTTTCTTATATTGTTATATTATATATATATATAAAATAAGAAAGAAAAGAAAGAAAGAAAATTAAAAAAAAAGAAGGAAAAAATTAATACTAAAAAATATTTTAATGAAAAATATTTTGTAGAAGTAGGGGTAATATATATTTTAATGAAAAATATTTTTTACTAAAATAAAAGTTAATTTTCTGTAGTCAATGAAGGTGGTGGATAAGAGATGATGGTGGTGGTGGTGGTTGTGGTGGTGAAGGTGATGGCGAAAGAGATTAGTGGTGAAGTTGTGATAGTGGTAGTGTAAATGGAGTGGCAGGGGTGAAAGAGAGGTAATGGTAGTAGTAGTAGCAGTAGTAGTAGTGGTGGTAGTAGAGTGGTAGCGATAGTAGTAGTAATGGTAGTCGTAGAGGTGAAGTAGCAACAGTAGAAGTAATAGTGGTGGTGGAATGGTGTTTGTAGTAGTGGTGAAGGTGGTAGAGGAGATGGTTGGTGAGAGAGAGTGATAGACAGAAAAGAAACATAGAGAGAAGAGAGCTGGACGAGAGAGAAAGAGAGAGAAGAGTGAGAGACAGACAAACAGACACAGAGAGAGAAAGAAAGAGAGAAGAGTGATAAGTGAGAGAGAGATAAAGAGAGAAAGAGATATAGAGAGAGACAGACAGAGAGACAGAGAGAGAAAGAGATGTGAAAAATAGATCAGGCTTGTTAAATTAATATTTTTTTATTTTATTTATTGTTTATACTTTTTACTTTATTGGAGTTTTATGACTCAGTTTATGAAAAAAAAATTACAAAATTTAGAAATAGAGAGACAGAGATAGAGAGCGAGAGAAGAGAGATGATAGAGATAGACAGAGAGAAACAAGATATGAGTAAGAGATAGACAAAGAGAGAGATAGAGAGCGAGAAGAGATGATCGAGAGAAAGACATAGAAAGAGATAGAGAGAGATGAGAGAGAGAAAGAAAAAAAGAAAGAGAGAGATAGAGAGTGGGAGACAGAAAAAGAGACAGAGAGCGAAAAGAGATGATCGAGAGAAAGACATAGACATAGAAAAAGAGAAAGATAAAGAGAGAAGAGAGAGAGAGAGCGAGAGAAGAGAGATAAACAAGAGAGATAGAGACAAGAGAGATGAACGAAAGAGACAGAGAGAAATAGAGAAAGGAGAGAAGAGATAGATGTGTGAGAGACACAGAGAGAGAGACAGACAGACAGATAGACAAATAGATAGACAGATAGACAAACAGATAAATGAGTGAAGGCCTTGAATGCCCAGCCCCCTGCTTTGCTCGTCACTCCCATCTCCAGTCTCTTTGTCTCTCTCTCTTAATATACAAAATAAAGAAAACACAACCCTAGAGAGTGAGAGACAGAAAAACTAAAATCTGAAATCTGAAGCCAATGAAAATATTGTAATTAAATCTGAAGCCAATGAAAATAGTGTTTCCCTCCCAAGTTTCCCTCCGAAGTCTGAAGCATAATTTTTAAATTTTGTAATTATAATCGCTGACTAAATTTTAGTCGGTAAAAAATATATTAATTAAGATGAATTCTAACCACTGACTCTAGCCTGAAAGGTTTGATATCAAATCATACTAACACTATGTAAAGTTGATTTGCAATTAAGATGAATTCTTCTTTGAGGCATTTCATCAAACACCCTGTCCACTATTGGATCTCCCCCTTGATATGAGAAGCAGAAAACCACTCTGCTATCAAATATGAGAAGCTTCCACACCATTGGTCATTTTTGCTCAGTTCACACTTCCACACCATTGGTGTTTCGGATATCAACTATTGAATGAAAACCCATGGTTTGAATATGAACTACTAAACCATAGGTGGGAGGGATAATGGTCCATGTAACACAGGTGCAATGAAAAGGAAAGAAATAATATGTCAGGTAGTTCAAGTTAAAGCACTCCAAAGTTTCCCTCCGAAGTCTGAAGCTCAAATTTTCAATTTTGTAAGACTAATCGCCAACTAAAATTTAGTCGGTAAATAATGAATTAAAAAAATATATTAAAAGTTACAAAAAAAATTCATTATTTAAAAAAAATTTAAATAAAAGTAACAAATATATTAAAATTATATTTAAATAAAAATATAAGTAATAAAATTATAAATTACAAATATTAAATTATCTTAAATATTTGTCATAATATTTTTTTTACTTAAAAATATAATAATATATTTAAAAATTTTATATTCTTATATTATATATATATATATATAAAATAAGAAAGAAAAGAAAGAAAGAAAATTAAAAATAAAAGAAGGAAAAAAAATTTTAAAAAAATTATGAGCCAGCTCAACCCGTGTTTTTTTAGTCGCCAATTACTTTTATAAATCCCTCAAATTTAAATTAGAAATGTCTCCCTCCAAATTTAAATTAACAATAGTGTTTGATTATTGTTAACCGTGTATAACGTAAAAATAATTTTAAAAAGTTGAAAAAATTAATTATTAAAAAATTAAGAAAAAATTTAAAATCTGAAATAATATCAATATGTCTTACAAATAATTGGGATATTTTGTCTTTTATTAGTACTGGTAATAATATTGAAAAATTTATTGAAATGATAAATAATTGGGATATTTTGTCTGTTATTTGTGAATTTTGATTTATTCTTAATTTATTAGTGTTATTGAAATATGATGATGTAAAAAGTATAAATAGTTTAATTGTACTTTTCATCTGATAATAATAATCTATTTTCAGAATTTAATTTCTTTTTATAATACAATTATTACATTTTAAAAATATTAATTTATCAAAATTACCTTTTCATAGTATATTTTTTTAGAAATATCAATTGTCATAATTGTAAATTTTTTATTATTAATGGATTTAAAAAAAGGACAAAATAAGAAATTCATATTATTTTAATAATTAATTTTTTTAAAAAATTAATATTTTTGGATGGTGGGTGTACAACCTCTTCATAAAAAAAAAAAAATATAAATATAAATAATTAATTTTTTTTATTTTCATTCGGCTACCAAACATTTAGTAGCCGAAAGTAGGTCTATGGCGACTAAAATAAATTTGGTCGCTGAAACTTGACATTTGGCGACCAAAAGTTTGGTCGGGAAAGATTAAAAATTAATTTTTTTTATTTTCATTCGGCTACCAAACATTTAATAGCCGAAAGTAGGTCTATAGCGACTAAAATAAATTTGGTCGCCGAAACTTGACATTTGGCGACCAAAAGTTTGGTCGGGAAAGATTAAAAATTAATTTTTTTTATTTTCATTCGGCTACCAAACATTTAGTGGCCGAAAGTAGGTCTATAGCGACTAAAATAAATTTGGTCGCCGAAACTTGACATTTGGCGACCAAAAGTTTGGTCGGGAAAGATTAAAAATTAATTTTTTTTATTTTCATTCGGCTACCAAATATTTAGTAGCCGAAAGTAGGTCTATAGCGACTAAAATAAATTTGGTCGCCGAAACTTCACTTTTGGCGACCAAAAGTTTGGTCGGGAAAGATTAAAAATTAATTTTTTTTATTTTCATTCGGCTACCAAACATTTAGTAGCTAGAGGTACCTCTACGGCTACTAAATTTTTTTTAGTCGCCAATTGTGATATGTTTAGCTACTAAAAATTTTTTTAGTCGCCAATTGTAATATCTTTAGCTACTAAATTTTTTTTGGTAGCCAATAATCAACATTCCCCTACTAAAAAAAATTAGTAGCTAAAAAGTTGACTTTTGCCGACTAAAATTATTTTTGGTAGCCAATTCCCTGACTTTTGGCGACTAAATTGGTTTTGGTAGCTAAAAGTGGTCGGCAAAAATGCTTTTTCTTGTAGTGTTTGTTGAGTTGAGCTGAATCAGGTTTGTGGGAATCACGGCATGGATGGTAATCAAATGTAGTTATCTTGTATTCTAGGAAGCATGTTTAATTGGGTTAGTTTTGTAGGATTTAATTTCATGTACTAGTGTCCAATTAGTTTGAATTGTTGTGATATCATTGCCATATTAATGTAGTGACTTTTATTTCACACATTTGATGTTTGTCGCCTGTTGCGGGATTGGTGTTTAGGTGTATGATTTTGTGACTTGGAGAACTGTCGGTGTGGCTTGATAATTTAGACTAATGATGGTTTCAAGGGATGCACATTTTAGTTTTAAATTTTTTGTTTTAGTCTAGTTTTAATATAATCCTTATTTTTCAGGGTTTGTAATTGGCTACCGGATGACTTGAAGGAAGACTATCTGCATAGTGTGAAAGTAGTGGAGAAGGCGGTGTTGAGAGTTGTAATTTTCCCTTGTCTTTCTATTCTGTTCATTTGAAATCATCTGTGCCATGGCAGACATGAAGATGTGAATAAGATATATGTGCTTATTGCTAAACTTTAGTGAGATGATGCTAGTGATGCCCTTTCTTCTGTTAGCTTTATATTACTGCTTAGTTAGTCTTTCTTATACAATGTATGACAGCAAAAAGAAAAAAATGCAAGATCATTTTCATATTTTTAATTATGGATGAATTTTCATGTTTTTAATTATGGATGAATTTTTATTTATATACTAGACTTTTATATTATTATGTAATTATCGGTTTTTTTTTTAGTTGTTTTTCATTTAATACAGGTCATTTTCATATTTTTAATAATTTTATTGTAGTTTTTTTTTTTTTTTTTTTTTTTTTTTTTTTGAGACGGCACCACACACCGTCTCAAAAAGAAAAATAGAACCAGGGGTTTTTGCGACGGCAGTAATGTTGTTGCACAAGATAGGAGAATTGGTTGAAAAGGAAGACCTTTAGCAATGGTGTTATTTGCCGTCGCCAATAGTACTTTAGCGACGGCATTAGGTGCTGTCTCAAATAACCCTTTAGCGACGGTATTTTTGCCGTCGCAAATAACCCTTTTAGCGACGGCAACACAGTGCCGTCTCAAAAAATCTCAGATTTTCAAGCATTAATGCGGACAGTATTTTTCCGTCGCAAAAAAAAAGGCGACGGCGTTATACCGTCGCTAAAATCCTTTTGCAACCCCTTTTGTTGCGACCCCCCCACTTGCCGTTGCAAAAAGTCAGTTGTTGTCGCAAAAAACCTTTTGAGACGGCGTTTTGGTTATTTGCGACGGCATTTTGCCGTCGCAAAAAAGCAATTTTTTTGTAGTGCTCAATCATATGCTAGCACAACACGCATATGTGATATATAATAGCCATCTAATATTTATAGCTATAAAAGTTACAACTTATACAAATTAACAATATTAACCTTTTAACAATAGTGAAATGTAAAAAATATAATTGTTTCTAACATTTTAACAATTTGACAAATTAAAAATGACAAAATCATAGGTCTACTTATCTCATACTCCTACCACTTATAGCACATTTATAGCACATTCAAGCACATTGTGTTCATAGGTCATTACATAATACCAAAATACTTGACATACTTACAATGCACCAACACTCAAACTATTCTAGTCTATATAATAAAATACAATGATTTTTGAAAATGTCTCTATCACAGATTTGGTTAGTAACTAAAGCACCAAATGAATAATTTTAACATTTGAGAATTTTACGAAAATAAACCTAGATCAATTTCAGCAATTCAATAATTAACTAATGCAATAAATTAATATATTTCATATTACAATAAAAAATAATTAATTAATCCAATGCAAAATAAAGGAGAAGGATTTGGGGTTGCCCAGGAGCTATTATTACACGGCTTATTAGGCCCATTTTGGAGCCTATTTCTATGATTCAAGCCATCAACTTTTTAAAGTACATTTAAGTATAACATATTTGTAAAAAGGAAAATGCAGGAGACCCCCAGCACCCTCAGTGGGTGCTGATTGGTCTAACAATTTTTTTTTTTTTTTTTTCCAAAACTATGATTACTTTGGTTTTCTATAAGTAGTTGGTTTTCTCCCAAATCTAAGGTAACTTCTCCAGATCTTCTTTTTGGATATTAAGGTTTATATCTGGGAATATTTTGCTAGGTTTCTTTGATGTTTTGATTGAGTATTCAACTCATGGATTAAAGAGTATACATCAAAGGATTATTTGTTTGTTCTACACAAAAGAAAGAGTTGTTCTTCGGTAGATTCTGAAGAATTCGAGCCTGAAGTTTTGGTGGATTCTAGAGTTGCTCATCATCAAGACAATTCCGAGGTGAAGACGGGGTTGGAAGAGGCACATAGGGGTTGGTTCAATTCGGGCGTGGATTCGCTAGGTAATTGAAAGTATACCTGTGTAGTTCCTTTATATCTTCTTAGTGGATTGTTTTGTGGCTGTTGTCCGTGGTTTTTTTATCACAATTGGAGGTGTCCAATTGTGGTTTTTCCACGTAAAATCGTTGTGTCGATTTGTCTTGATTGTTTGATTGGGATTGTTATATTCTGCTTAAAATTGATGCATAATCACAAATCAACATCTAGGAAATTTCTAGATTTTTCAAAACTAAATACGAATGTGCTTTGATGAAAGGGTAATTGATGTTTGATCAACTTAATTTTTTGTAAGTATCTTCTTGTGGCAGCTAAGTAATTGTGGGCCAAATAAGGCCAAAGCCCCTTTAAAATGAGTTGAATAAGGCCAAAGCCCATCGGACTGCGTCTTTGCCGAATATATGTCCGATTAAGCATGAAAACATCAGGGAGCGCTGAATTGCGGGTACCTGTGCCGAATAGAAGAGCCGAATATGTCAAGCAAGTCAGCATAGACCCGTCAAGTGGAACCAGAATGTCCCTTTTGAGGAAGTATAATGAGGGGATGGGCACTGACAAATTGAAGATTAAGGGCTAAGCTGTATGGAGTGGGGATCGATGAGAGTGACTATAAAAGAAGGAGAGAGGCTAGAAAAGGAGGTATGTAAAAAAGAACTTTGAACCTCAAGAAACCCAAAAAACACCACCCCTTCTACAAAAATTGACTTGTCCGTTGGAGTGCTAATTCCGGCACCATCGTCCGAAATTTTATTCTTATTCCAGGTCACTACTGGGAAGATTATTGAAGGGCTCGTTTAGATCGAAGAAGTGTTCCATATCTACTTCCACACAATTCTATTCGATATACTTTAAGAGTGACGGTTTGGATCATTAAAATGGGCCCTATAATGGGCTCAATGAGCCATCCTCCAAGAGGGAGAGATATGAGGCACATGAATGATGGGAGGAAGGTGCTACGAAGTTACTTTGAGAGAAAATTTTATTTTGATCAAAGTAAATTGAACCGTCAATTACATAGATGGGTTAATCTCAGTCACTCTAACCAATTTATTGGAGAGATTTTCAAATACCATTTTGTTTTATTATATAGATTTCACACGCTTTTCATGCACATTTTCCATTTCATTTTTTAAATCTCTACTTAAATTCATGAACTAAATACAACCATACTCTTTTTAATTTATTGGGATTGGCATGGGAATTTTAAAATCCAAAAAAAATAGAAATTAAAAAAATTAAAGTAAGATGACACCCCATTTGCTGTTTTGGGTTTGTTTATTTGGTGACTTTTTTTAAAGATTATTTTCATCTTTACTGATTTTGTTTTAAAATTTTGAAAAAATTATCTATAATTTTCATTTTGAGAAATGATGATCCGTTTAGTCCCAATAAATTTTTTATGAACCAATTAGTCCAATTGATTTTGAAAAGATGAATTTAATATATTATTTAAAAATTGAGTTTACAGTTATGCCATCATTTCCATTGCGTTTTCTTTTTTTCTTTTTTTTTTCTTTTCTATTGAAAAGGTAAAATATATAACTTATTATTTCGTGAGATTCAGTTAAGAAAATCACCGATTGTGGGTTGTCAGTTTCCTTTCTGGCTGTCAGTTGTGGAGATCCACAATGCAATGCAACCAAATGTTATAAATACACAGTTACAAATTCACAAAATCATTCCCCACAATCACTACCGATTTATGCAATCTGAACAGAGAAAAAGGTCAAAACATGAACTAGTCACACCAACAATATGACATTGACCACACTTCTGACAATGAGACATTCAAAAACTACCTCATATGGACAATCTGACATTCAAAAACTCAGAAAGATTATAGTAGCTTTCATATTATATAGGTGTGCGGACCAGTTTCCGCAATAGAGTAAGATGGAACTTTGTGGACAAACCCTGGTGCACCAATGGGTGAAGGCCTGCACAAGGAACAAATAGTTAGGCTGCCCGATCGGGGGTTGGTCGGAGACCCCTCCGACGGTCGAGTCAGTACCGGAGTTTGGTAGAGACAAGATAGAGAAGATTAGTGTCTTTCTAAAGTTAAGAGCTCGCCCCTTTCAAGGAGAGTCTAGGTTACCTTTTATAAGAATCGTATGACTTATTCATCAAGCTCCCTCGTTCTCCGCCTGGTCTTCAGCCGTGATTGTAGCACATCCCTTAATAGAGGGGAGCAAGATCCGTCATTCGCGGACACCATGTGCGCTTTACTTTACAGGGTATTGATTGATCTGTTAGCACTCATGTTGTCGTTGAGTGGGAGCCTTGGATCCCATGTTATGGACTTACCCACTTCGGAGTGGGGAGTGGTGTTTAGGGCCAGGCCCATGGTCTTCCCCTCTTCGGAGTGGGGAGTGGGCCAAGACTAATCCCTTAACTCGGCCCGTCATAGAGCGGAGAGAGAGAGAGCCCACTTCAGAGTAGGGACCTTCGTCAGTACGGAGTAGGGACCTTTGTCCAGTCCAGTAGGGACCTTCGTCCAGTCTAGTAGGGACCTTCGTCCAATCCAACAAGGTTCCATACAAATAGGCTTGAGTATGGAGCAGGGACCTTCGTCCAGACCAGTAAGGACCTTCGTCCAGTCTAGTAGGGACCTTCGTCCAATCCAACAAGGTTCCATACAAATAGGCTTGAGTACGGAGTAGGGACCTTCGTCCAGTCCAGTAGGGACCTTCGTCCAGTCTAGTAAGGACCTTCGTCCAATCCAACAAGGTTCCATACAAATAGGCTTGAATAATTGTGCCCCCTTCATTTGCCCCCTGGCTTACACTAAAAATTATTGAGTGGAAGCCATTATTTGTATCTCAGTCCAATTTGCTCAAACTTTACGTCAGCCTTAGAAATGTCTAGTTGGATTCGGCCGAGTATTTCGTTGTTCGACTTTTACTTGATTCGGTCAAGCTTAACTCATCGTAGAGCGTAACTCGGCTCTTCGTTGAGCGCGAGTTGTTACCATGGACCATGCTTTCAAGTAACGATACTTGGCACAAATTCCACCAAGCTATACCACTTGGCGCCTTACTCCAACCGAAGGGTCGAGTTTGTAGGCTAGGGTGTAGGTTAAGACCTGTAACCCGTTCTTGCTCAATTGTCGAGCGAAAATATGTACGACACATATGAAAAAGAACACAATTCATAGGGAAAAGGTGATTTCAATAATACTTAGAGAATTTCGATTACATTCAAAAGCTGCTTAGATCATTACATCACTGGTAGTATTTCTTCAAGTTGGCAACATTCCAAGGACGAGGAATGGACTTGCCTGCTAGGTCAGTCAGGTAGTAAGCTCCGTTGCCTAAGGCAGAGGTAACTCTGTAAGGCCCTTCCCAGTTAGGGCCGAGCTTCCCTTCACCAGGGACCTTCTTATGATCCATGACCTTTCTTAGCACCAGATCTCCAGGTAGAAATTGACGAATTAACACATTTTTATTGAAACTTCTAGTAAGTTGTTGCTGGTATGCTGCCAGACGAATGAGCGCGGCTTCTCTGCGCTCCTCTGTCAGGTCAAGAGCCTGGGCGATGGCCTCATCATTGTTTGTTGGTTCAAAGATTTCAGACCGAATAGTGGGAAGGCCGACCTCCAAGGGGATGATGACCTCCATCCCATAAGTGAGAGAGTAAGGCGTCTCCCCTGTCGATCGCCGTGGTGTTGTTCTATACGCCCACAGAACGTTTGGTAGTTCTTCCACCCATTTGCCTTTGGCCTTCTCCAGCCGCTTCTTCATCCCATTGATGACCGTCTTGTTAGACGCTTCAGCTTGACCGTTGCCTTGAGGGTAAACTGGAGTAGAATTTCGGAACTCAATTTTTAAGTCAAAACAGAACTTCCTGAAAACCTTCCCATCGAACTGGGTGCCGTTGTCAGATAGTAAGGCCCTTGGGATGCCGAACCGAGTAATGACGTTCCTCCAAACAAACCTTTTCATGTCAGCTTCCTTTATGCTTGCTAAGGCTTCAATCTCCACCTATTTAGTGAAATAGTCAGTGGCAGCAACGAAGAACCTTTTGTTAGCAGTACCTCTTGCTAGAGGTCCAACGATGTCCAGACCCTATTGTGCAAATGGCCATGGCCTGGTGAGGGGAGTTAGGTTCTTGGCTGGTTGATGAATGAGTGGGGCAAACCTTTGGCACTTGTCGCATTTCTGGACATACTGTTGGGCATCTTTCTGCATACGCGGCCACCAGTACCCATGAGTGAGGGCTCGGTGTGCCAAGGACCGACCTCCAGTGTGACTGCAGGATGAACTTCGGTGGACTGTACTTATGAGGAGCTTCCACCGCTTCAATCTCAGTGCAAAGGGGGGAAAAGACTAGTCGGTCCAGAGCACGACGCTCTATCTGATGAACAGACCGATCTAGATGCTCCTTTTCCCTTTCTAATCGCCGTTCTGCTACTTTGTTCGACCATCGATCATCCCCTTGGTTGTCGTTCAACCATGCCCTCAAGTCACGCGGTCGCTCGTCACGACGGCGCGGAAGAGGAGAGATTGCTGAATAATGACTGATGGACTTTTGTCTCTTATGAGAGTCTTCTCGGGGATTCTCTGTCCTACTACTGGCTCCCTCACTGCGTATCGGAATCAGCCGGCTACGCTCACCACGAACAGGACTGTAGTTTGACCGTTCACGTCGTGGGGGCGGCGGAGAAGCATGCCTCCGTTGCTGCAACGGTCCCCTCTCCGGACTTCCTTGGCTCCCCCTGAGGTACCATCTGCTTCCTCAATTGAGCATGTAGCTCCTCAATCTCCAGACTCATCGAGTCGATAACACGATCACGGTGGTCCTTCTCAACAAATAGCCGTTGAGATGATCGATAGGCGACGGCATGACGTTGCTCCGCCGTATGGAGGGTCGGACTGTCGTGGTCCATCTGGTTGTCATTCCCAATAGGGAAGGCCAGACCCTTATCTTTGGTTCTCTCCGTTCCTGGAGTCTTCTCTCCAATCCTGGTTGCGAGGTTTCTTCAACATCCATCGTCGGAGTTCGTCACAAAGCAATCAGAGAACGATTCCCACAGACGGCGCCAAATGTGCGGACCAGTTTCCGCAATAGAGTAAGATGGAACTTTGTGGACGAACCCTGGTGCACCAATGGGTGAAGGCCTGCACAAGGAACAAATAGTTAGGCTGCCCGACCGGGGGGTTGGTCGGAGACCCCTCCGACGGTCGAGTCAGTACCGGAGTTTGGTAGAGACAAAATAGAGAAGATTAGTGTCTTTCTAAAGTTAAGAGCTCGCCCCTTTCAAGGAGAGTCTAGGTTACCTTTTATAAGAATCGTATGACTTATTCATCAAGCTCCCTCGTTCTCCGCCTGGTCTTCAGCCGTGATTGTAGCACATCCCTTAATAGAGGGGAGCAAGATCCGTCATTCGCGGACACCATGTGCGCTTTACTTTACAGGGTATTGATTGATCTGTTACGCACTCATGTTGTCGTTGAGTGGGAGCCTTGGATCCCATGTTATGGACTTACCCACTTCGGAGTGGGGAGTGGTGTTTAGGGCCAGGCCCATGGTCTTCCCCTCTTCGGAGTGGGGAGTGGGCCAAGACTAATCCCTTAACTCGGCCCGTCATAGAGCGGAGAGAGAGAGAGCCCACTTCAGAGTAGGGACCTTCGTCAGTACGGAGTAGGGACCTTTGTCCAGTCCAGTAGGGACCTTCGTCCAGTCTAGTAGGGACCTTCGTCCAATCCAACAAGGTTCCATACAAATAGGCTTGAGTATGGAGCAGGGACCTTCGTCCAGACTAGTAGGGACCTTCGTCCAGTCCAGTAGGGACCTTCGTCCAATCCAACAAGGTTCCATACAAATAGGCTTGAGTACGGAGTAGGGACCTTCGTCCAGTCTAGTAGGGACCTTCGTCCAGTCTAGTAAGGACCTTCGTCCAATCCAACAAGGTTCCATACAAATAGGCTTGAATAATTGTGCCCCCTTCACTCATTATCAACCCAACAATTAAGAGATAATTCCACATATTCAACAAAAAACACACCAACCTAGCTAATATGATTTTGCATAACGAGAATAACATCACATGTTTACAACTTTTCCCCTCAATATTGTGCATTAAAGTATAAAACAACACTACAATTTTTAAGTTCACGTCCTGTCCACACCATACACAATGTAACATATACAAGCCACATGTCACCACATGAAAATCAATCACACATACTAGCTTCTTTTTTTTTATCAGAAAAAAAACTTTACTGATAAAGAAAACATACATTACATATGATAATACATTAATAAAGTGGGGTCGGAAGTGCAAACAGTATCAAAGCGACATTACCCCAATCTCAACTAAGTTGACACCAAGGAGAGAGCTCAATCATCTGTTAGCACAATCCCAAAGGTTGGTGAGACACCAACACAGCACCAAGGAGAAAAAAAAGAAAACCACTCAACAACCTAACAACCACCCAGAACATACCACAACCAAATCACACATACTACCTTATCCACATCAAGCACAAAATATGCAAAAAAAAAACATCACCCATCACACACTAGATGAACCGGTTACCCAATAACACAGTACATGCCACATTTACAGTGTGA